>JANPWX010000089.1:1430075-1487379 GCA_024734555.1 Trochalopteron elliotii | reverse complement strand
GAGGGGAGCGAGGCGGGGCCGCCATGTTGGCGTGTGAGGGCCGCGCGTGCGGCGCTGCCCGGTCCGCCCGCGGCACGGAGCTCGCTGGCAGCTGCCGGCCGCTGTCTCCAACGGGTTTTGTCCTTTCTGCCCCGATCAGACGGGCCGGATCTCGTCAATGTATTGAAATAAAGGTGGAGTGGTAAGAGGATGGAGTCAGGCTCTGCTCGGTTGTGCCAAGCAATGGGACAAGAGGCAGAATCAATGGGAAGTTTCACCTGAGGATGAACTTCTTCACTGTGTGGGTGACCGAGCACTGGAACAGATTGTCTAGAGAGGTTGAGGAGTCTCCGTCACCGGGGATATCCAGGAACTCCCTGGACACATCCTGTGCAATGTCTAGGATGGTCTTGCTTGAGCAGGGAGGTTGGACCAGCTGACTGTCCCACTGTGGTCCCTTCCAACCTGACCCATTCTGTGATCCCCTCCGGGGCAATAGCGGTGACCTACCTGGAGGCTTCCGTTCAATATAGTCTTTAGTTTATGTGGATTATCAGGCAGCCTATCTAAAGTGTTGTTAAAATGCTTCTCACCATACTAATTAATGGCAGTAAGTGCCCGGTGCTGGTTCGATGCCTGCATCCCACATTCCTTCCTAAGTGGCTTTTTGGGCATTTGAACACCCAAAGCCTGGGTGGGGAGACAAAACCCTCATCAGACTGAAGGTCCCCATTAGCCTTTGTAAGGGTCGTTATTACATTTCTCATTAAAGTAACAGGCATGGGATAAATGGCACTGACATAGTCATGAATATTAAAGATTCTTAAGTGTTTGTGCCCAGTTTGAGGCCCTTCAGTTGTGGAAGGACATAAAGGTGCTGGAGCAAAGGTCAGTGAAGCTGGTGAAGGGCCCAGAGGATAACGAGGAGCAGCAATTAAAGATTAGAATGGATTGCTCAGGGAGGTGATGGAGTTGCTGCCCCTGGAAGTGTTTAAGGAAAGACTGGACGTGGCACTTAGTGCCAAGGTCTGGTTGACACAGTGGTGTTCAGTCATAGGCTGGACTTGCTGATCTCAGAGGGCTTTTCCAAGCTGTGTTTTTGTGATTACTTGGATCTGCTATACATAGTATTTAAGCATTCGCCTTTGCTGCGCTGTATGTTGGTAGGCTCAGCAGCCACTTCTTGTTCTGGCTCTTGGGCATGGATTCCGTGGATGAGTGCAGAGGAGCCGGGTAGGGGGTTCTCTTTTGAACCCTCATAGTTACATTTACAACAGGATGTGGGATGAAGTTAGAAGGCACCCCAGAGGTGTCCCCTTCAAGCACCAAAAGGCTCCCTGTGTCTCCATCCCTTGGAGTCGAGCTCCAGAGACACAAGGACAGTTACCTTTGATGGCCATCATCGACGTGCACTGTGTGCTTCTTCTGTGTCACTGTGGGGCTCCTGTCAGACACTGTGTCCACAGTGATAGTCAACAGTTATCTGTTGATATGGGAACATTTTCTCCTATTATTTCTCCCGATGTGGTTTTCCAAGATTTCCCCCTCCCCCCACTCCTTCCTCACTTATTCCTGTTAAACATCACCTCGTGACAGCAAGTGTAGATACAGTCAGTTCTGATTAGGAGATTTTAGCTTGTATGGTTTTTCCCTCGTTGCCAGCAGACAACACTTGTCAAGACAGCCCAGAGTGTCTCACACACACTGCACCTACAGCGTGCCTCTTGTACATTAGAGAAAGGTTTGAGGAGGAAAGTTGTCCTTGGGGAAGTCAACAACTAAAGGATTTAGTGGAAGCAGGATTTCTTAGCAGTCTTCTTGCAGTGGCCTTCAGTGACAGTGTTCTCCATAACTCTACTATCAGGCCCCTCAGAGAGGTCAGGTTTGTAGGCAAGGAGAGATTTAACATCGGGGTGCCGTTGGGAAGAAACATATTTTAACACACACCAGCTCTGAACACCTTTAAATCACAGCCTTTAATGAGACAGGACATGTAACATGAAGGATTCTGAAAAGGAACAGGATCATTTTAGGAATTTGAAGAGCAGGATGATTCTTTCTATTTTGTAATTGAAGTTCTGAATATTCCAAATTATGTTTAATAATGTACTATTTGTCACCACTTCTCCAATTCATCTTCACTCAACTCTGATCTTCAGGCTTTCTTTTAGACATATATATATATGAAAGAATCACACAATCCTTATTCTTAAATATCTTATTCCAAGTCTCTGAATTTGTTGTATCTTCTTTTGTAAGAAAGAGCTCTTGGACAAGACCTGTATGTATTTGTGAATATCTGCAAGTAAAGTCAAAATATCAAGTTCTCCTAATGTGCATATATTTAACAGTGTAATAATTTGTTTATGTTGCCATTCTGTTTATTTATATGTGCATATATATGTAAAACCCTTGCTGTTTTGGTAAGAAATAAAACCTATAAAGGGAAGAGCACTGTGCTACAAGTGTAACTGCGTATTCTCTCTGATTTTATCAAAACATGGAAGTCACCAAAAATCGATGATGAGTGACCAAGTCAGAATGGCTAATGTGGATCTGATGTGGATGTCCCTGTCCCTGTCTCCCAGGCTTGGTCCAGTGTTTATTGCCACTACCTGAGCAGGAGTCTGCTTGCTCCAGAGCAGGTCACATCAGGATGGGCACCACAGTAAATTTTCCATGCCCTACTGTAGCCTTTCTTTAATGATCATGTCAAAACCTATTTAGCTTCAAGTGTGGCAGCCCTGGTATCCAGCTGCTCCTCTTCCACATCATGACATCTAGAGGACAGCAGTAAGAGTCTGCTTTATCCATAATGCCATGATTTTACCACAGGACTTGTTTACCTGAGGAGTACTTACAGCAAGCTTTGGTATAACTTCCATCATCATTTTGCCATGTCTGTGGCTTGTAGTTCCAAAATAATTTCTCTTTTTCCACTTCTAGGGGGCAGACAAAGCAATTTTTGTCAACTGGCCTTTTTTTTTTTTTTTTCTAGTATGGATTATTTTAAAGAGGAACTTAACACAAATAAAATCTCTTCTTATTGATACTCAATTGCTTATGTGTGTGGCAGTTAATGAATGAAGGGAAGAGACCTGCCCTATATTACAATTCAAACACACAGTCATATAATAAATGTTGACATTTTTCCTTCAAAAATATTGTGGTAGCATCACTACTTTCCTCTAAGGAAAGAGGAGCAGGTTTCTTGCATAATTGTTTCTTATATTATACAATTGTTTCTATGTTATACAAGTTTCTTATATCATTTGCATTCTGCTTGGCATCTCTGGTCTCAGGGAGGCAGGCACGCCATCTGCTGTGAAAGATACAGAATAAAATCAAATACCATTTGAGAGAATAAAACTAGTGTGTGGAAAAACCCCCCCCCCAAAAAAAAAAAACAAACAAAAAAAACAAACCAAAAACCACCCCTAAAATATTACCTCTCCTGGAATCTTGCTTTTTCAGGAAACAAATGACCACAATTCAGGCTTTTAAAAGAAATCTCGTTCTGAAGAAAATAAACACAATACAGAGATGGGCAGTTTTTCTAGGTTTCTTTTGCCCGTTTCTAGGCTAAATTTTTAGAAGCTCAAAGGAGCCAACTGTAATTTGTAATTTCAAGGAGAGTGGGGGAAGTTTCAGGAGGAATAAAACCTATCTGCTCTCAGAGTAGTCTCAGCATCTCATTCCTGCTTTGTACACTACCTTCCTTTAGCAGACTAGATTAAGTAGAAGTAAACCAGGATTTTCTCTGGCTTTTGGCCTCAAAAAACAAAGTTTTCAAGGCTCTGTTTCAAGTCCTTGGAACTCAGCAATACAGTCCAAACTCAGCAATACAGCAATCTCCTTCTCGGCCTGAAATAAACGGGCGAGGAAACTTTTTAATGCCTTTATTTAGATCAGCTCTAGGTGGGGGGCTAGAGGGGCTGCGCACACCGCCACTGCTCCCGATGGACGACGCAGAGGAGGAGACGATCAGCTCTTCCACACGGCCGAGCTGGGGGCTCCCTCTCGCAGGAGTGCCTGGAAAATCCCCCAGATTCGTTGGAAAGCTTGGGGGAGTCCTGTGTATGGGACACTTCTGAAGTTATGGTGACAAGCTGGAACTCAGGTCTGGTTGGTGTGAGGCTCTTCATGGTTCTGCTGACTTAGAGTGGTTATTTTTAGTTTTTGGTTTGTGTTGGCTTGTTTATTTTTAGGGGTTTTAAGTTCTAATTTTGCCCCACAAACACCTGGGGTCTTTTCATCTGCATGTGGGGCGGTGCCAGGTTCTCCCCAGTCGTTGCTATGGCCTGAGCCATGGTTGCTATGGCAGGGGTGGCAGCAAGGACAGGTACAAAGGAAGGTAATTAACATTTGACAGACAAAACATTTTGGGAAGGTATCTATCTCAATTACCATAACAATCAGTCTAAGCTAAACGGCAGAGAAAAGCTTCACTATAGACAAGGCAAAACTGAACTTAGAAATTGTTATTTTGTTTCTTTACAGGTTCGACCTAAACGATAGAGAAAAAGCTCTACTATAGACAAGGCAAACAGCGTCTAACTGAATTCAGAAATTGGCATTTTGTTTCTTACACAGCCTTACAGCTGTAATGACATGTAGATAACCTCTCCACTGATCATACCAGCAAGACCTGGCTAGCAGAGGAGAAAATCAGGATTTGTGGCATCTCCAATCACTGCCAGTCTAGGGAAGAGAGGAAAGAGTATGGCCAGCTCCAAAGGGACCTGTGAAAGTTACAATTCTTTTGCCAGATTCCACAGCATGAAAATCTCAGCAGGACTTTTTTTGCCTAGTATATTCCAAAAGAGAATTTAATAGAAGAAATGCTTTCTGTGTTATTAATAAAGCTCCTTCTCTTTTGCCAGTTTAAAAGCCTTTACCCCCTAGGTGGCACTGTACAATAAAGTAAGGCATGTTTAAATATGGAATGATCATTAAGAAAGAGTCATTAAGGTTGGAAAAGACCTCCAAGATCAACCTGTGGCCAAACACCACCATGTCAACTAAACCATAGCACTTAGTGCCACATCCAATCATTTCCTGAACACTTCCAGGGATGGTGACTCGAGCACCTGGAGCAACAGGATGTACCAATGTTTGACAACCCTTTCAGTGAAAAAATTCTTCCTGATGTCCAACCTGAATCTCCTGTGGCGCAGCTTGAGGCCATTTTCTCTTGCCCTGTCACAGGAGAAGAGACCGACCTCCACCTGCCTATAGCCTCCTTTCAGATGGTTGTAGAGAGTGAAAAGGTCCCCCATGAGCCTCCTCTTTTCCAGGCTAAACACCCCCAGCTTCTTCATCTGCTCCTCATTTGCTCCAGACCCTTCACCAGCCCTGTTGCCCTTCTCTGGACATGCTCCAGCGGCTCCATGTCCTCCTTGCAGCGAGAGGCCGAAGACTAAACACAGAACTTGAGGTGCCGAGTACAGAAGGACAATCACTGCCCTGGTCCTGCTGGCCACGCTATTTCTTTTACAGGCCAGGATGCCACGGGCCTTCTTGGCCACCTGAGCACACGCTGGCTCATGTTCAGCTGGCTGTCAACCAACACCCCCAGGTCCTTTGCTGCAGGCCAGTGGAGTTGTTTACAATGTAAACTAGCATAAGTATGTTGAACATAGCTGTTAGTCTCAGCTTGGTAATCCTCTTTTTCTGAATCTGTCTCTCAAAGTCAAAAAAACATACTGCTGTGAATCTCATTTAAATACAGTATTTTTACTTTCAGAGTGCCATGGAATATATTTTCCTGGAAAATTATAGTGGATCTCATGTATTTGTTCTGTCTGGGCCCAGTGAATAAACCAGCAGAGGCTGTGCTTACTTCAGCAAGTCATTCAGAGCAGCAGGAGCAGATTGACAGCTGTAAACTGCAGCAACTGAGGTTCCTCACAGCTTCAGTATATTCTCGCATAGAAGTTATTTTGCATCTGGTGGGAATTGGCCCAGTACTGCACATCATCACCTAATCTGAAACTCCTTGAAAAAAAGCACTCTCACAAAACTTCCTTGACCATAGGACCTCTAAGAAGCACCAAGTGCCCCTTTCACCTGTCTCATGTAGATATGTTTCACACCAGTCTCCACTATGTACATAAAAACTTCACAGGCAGAAGGAAGCCTTCTTTTCCCACTCCTCCAATCTCTGAGTGACACTTTTTTACTTGTTTCATATCCTGCTCTTCACTCTGGTGCTGGAACATGAATTGCTTGGTGGTGCAGGGGAGGAGGAATAGCCCTTGCCCTCCAGGCACTGTAGCAGTGCCAGGAAAACACCTTGAGTACATCCTTCTCACCCCTTGCTTTCACATTAAAAAAAAATAATAATAAAAAAAAATAAAAAGAAAAAAAGAAGACAGGATATCTTTCTGAGAGTGTTTACCACTGTGACAGCTTTGTTCACAGTCAGATAGAGATGCTGAGCCTTGGAGACAAGCTTAGACAGACAGGATGTCAGGATGTGGAAAGAGAACAAGTGGGTGCAAAACTTCTGAGAACAAGGGGGTACCAACTGAGAAACAGGGAACTGTGGAGCATAAGGGATTTAGAGGAATGATGCCACAATATCCTCAATAAATTTCTGTAATTCCCTTTTGAGAAGAGGTGCTCTGCTTTTCTTCACATTATAGTACCTGGTAAATAACTCCATCAGGTACCTCCTTGCTCATTCAAGATCTCTGATTTTCCTTGTGTATGGCATTATGTGTTGTTCCTTCATTTAGCTCTCACAATAGCATCATTATCTTTTTGTGGTAATGGGTTTAAGTCCAGAGACCATCCAAATTGTGCCATGTAAGTCTTTCCTAGGATAAGAAACAAAATATGGTTTTGTATAATTTTCTTCATTTTTCTCTGCTGGTGTCATCCAGAAGAAATCTGCCCACCCAATTACAATTACTCTGGCAAACAAAGAGGTTGTGGGAGGAGAACTATTCACATACCACTATACATTTTGGGTTGTTTACTTTCCTGTAGAGAAGGCCAGCACAAATCTTACAGAACTTTGGTTTCCAGTTCAACTCTCGAATTGATACGAGTACCTTTATTTCAACAAAAGTATGCTAAGACCCAATCCATAACATGCAAAATTTCCAGTGTTACCCAGTTAGGAGTAAAAGGTCTCTAAAACATTTTGTGATTACATCAGAGCCCTTTAGTGCAAGCAGGAATTGATTTATTCCTAGCAGGAGGATGTCTGCATGACATATGTGTTTATGTCCAATGGGCCAAGCAATGCTTTATGCCCTTCAACATTGCAGAGCTTTGACCCTTTTTTAAGACAGAACAAGAAAACAAATGTACCTGTCTTGAATCAGAGGCTTTGAGGAAACATTGGTTCTTTCAGCCCAGCCTTAAGAATCCTTCCTGTGCTGGCCCAAGCTGACAGGCACACTTAGTAGGAAAGTCTAATACTGGATGTCTTTGGTTTGCAACAGCTAGGAGGCTGGAGCTTATTGGGAAATTATGTTATGTCTCCAGGCACTGGAAAAGTAAAATCTTACTAATGACTTGTTTGTTGTAGTTATTATTCTCAGCATTTCTCCAGACATTCAGAAACAGATATTTCTCTCTTGAGAAGTATAAAGCAATTTTTTTTCACTAAAGAAACAAATTATTTTGCTGATAAAGCCTATATGAGATGTTGCAAAAGCCAAAAAATGTGTTCAGTACAGTTTTTCTAACTTAACAGTGTGCAGTAGAATTTTTTGTACATTCTCATTATTCTTTTTTACTTTTTAAGCTTTCACAAGCATTTGAGTAAATTTGAAGTATTTTTTCCTCCAAAACTTTAGAAACATAAGACTGCCACACAATTTGTTGAAAGACGTTAAGTCTATAGTGATGGAGTTCTTTTTTTAAGAAATAGGAGGAGGTTTTATTGATTATTTGCCTAAAATTGTAGGCCTCTGTAAAACTTGCATCTAAATGCCTTCATGCTGCACATCTGCAGATCATACAGAGATATCCCTTGTTTGTTTGTTTGTTGTGAAAAGCAACGGGAAATACCATGTTGGCAGCTTCTACTACTCTCTGACTCAGTGTCCAGTTCAAGTCCAAACCTCAGGTTTTAATGATACGTGATTAAATGCAAAGGGGGTTTTGCTGGTTTTTAAAATAAATTTTTACTTGCTGTGTTACATCCCAGGAACAAAATACTGCATGTGATCCTGGATGAATGGTGGACAAAAATCCTAACCCATATGTTTTCTTCATTTATAAAGATTAATGTAGACTTTAATTCAATAGTCCACGTTGACCCTTGAAGTTCCAAATATATTTGACTGTAGTAGTAATTTCTGAAAGCTATTTTAGCTTCTTTCTATCTGTCCTTCCTGCCTAATCTAAGTCAGTTGTAAATGCAAGTGGCTTCAAAGGAAGGAGGAAAAAAGCATAATGAAAATAGTCAATGTGCTCCAAAATGTTAAAAAGATGGGAAACTATTTAAAGAACAAAACATGTCTCAGGAGCTCGAGAATCACTGTGGACTGACATATGGTAATCGTATGTCAGCATATGCCTGTGCTGCTTCTACAGCATCTCTCCATTTGCTAAATTCTATTTGTGTCCAAAGTTGTAGCAAGAAGATCGAGTTTCGATGCAGTTAGAAAAATGTACAAGTATGATGACAGGTTTAATTTTTAATTTTCTGTAGAAGCAATCCTGCATATTTTTATTCTTTCCTTGCTCCTTTTTTGGATTTCAGAGACCATCCTGACACTTCAATTTACCCATCTCATCCCGTGATAATTTCTCAGTATCAGGAAAATTGGGACCAACTCCAAGATTAACAAATGTTTAAGTTGCAGGGGGAGAAAGATTCAAAAGATGCAGTGCATAGAAACATATAGAAGAGGGGAAACAGTTTCCATTTCCTGCTCTAAATCTAGTCATTTAATAACCTAATCACTGAGTCATTGTGTATATTTGTTTCTGGTTTCTGGAACCCAGAAATCCCATTCTGAACTAAAGAAATTTCCCTTTGGAAGTTTCTGCTGAAGTTAATATAATTTCACTTTCAATTAAATAGAAATATTAGAAAAGTGCTGGGAAATTTCAGCTGCAAACTAGCTGTGAGTTATGTGCTAACCCCAATTATGTTGTTTCCTAAAAAACATTCCTTCCTCCACCCCAAAGTTGAGGGTATCTGTTTGTTTCAGTTTTATAACCCATATTAAAGCTGACAAACTACATATTTGATTCCTCTGGGTACTAGAAAAGTAGGTTATTAGGAGCTGCAAAAAATGTTGACAATTAACAGTAAAACTACTGAGTATTGTATATGGGTCTAAGATTCCTTCCATTACTACAGTGTAAATGGAAAGCATTTCACTTAAGGATACTGCATGACAGGGAAATAGGTTAGAGCAAGAAAAGATTCCAAGAGTAACATTGTGTTGTTTGGGTTGCACAGAAAAAGTAAACGGAGCACTTATTTCCTTTCTATCTTGAAACACGCAGGGAAGAATTTCTATTTCCAGTCAGATGGCAGGGACTGGATTCTCCTCTCAAGATAAACCCAAAATAACTTTGCCAAAGGAATGTCTCTAGACTGATACTGCTATACTCCAGATGAGAAATTCCCCCACGTTTCTGAGTCTCAAGCGTGGATGAACACAGCAGACCAGTGAAGCAATCACTTAATCATTCAGTTCCATTAAATGGGAGACAGGGTAGCTACGTGTGTGGAAAGCTAGAAAAAGGAGAGCTACTTTGAACATGCACAGGCCTTGGGATTAGAAAACCACCACAAGTTCTGCCCAAGGATTGTTGCACTGAAATCTCTTGGATGTTTCTATCATAACCCAACGCTGTGGTGGTGGTTGAGGAGAGGCTGTGCAATGGTAACTGCAGTTTCTGCTTCGCTGCATTACCTTGTCATGACATTAGCACATATTTTACATTCTGTGAGGGGAACGCTTCCCTCCTCCTCCTCCTCCTCCCTGCTGCTTTAGAAACAGTGAAGAGATGAGATCTGACACTTGAAAATGCTATAGCACTGTGACCTCACCGGGGTATAAGATGGTCTTAGTGGAGGCAGAAAATTCAGCAGCCTGAAGTACTTTTGCTTCATCCAGCTGGTGTCCTACTGTCTGCAAAGCTGCTTCCAGACAGCAGTGCTTTGTTATTCACTTGACTTTACCAGCCCTTGTCAGAGTTAATTGGATTTGTGACATGGTCAGATGTTTATTTCCTGATTCTGTTGTCCTTTGCCTTACAGAGCACAAATGCCAGGGGAAACAACAGCACATCTAGCAAACACTAAACTATGAACAGATACAAAGAAATGCTTTCCATCTTTTTAGGAGATAAAACTTAAGGAGATGTGTGCTTAAAATATTTTTCCCTCTAATTTATGACAATATTGTCACTTAGCTCTGACTTATCACAATAATTAAAGCAGTTATAAAACCTTTTGTTTAAATATATCCACAGCCCTCTAGACAGTAGAATATCACATTCATTAAAATGTTGTCTTGTATAAATGCTCAACTAAACCTTATTGTAGCTGAGTGTTATTTTGGGGAAGAATGCCCATAAATCACATAAACACAAGGTTACACTTTTGGTAAAATCTCTTAGTTTATTAAATATTTGAAAAACTTTCACTCTTCATGAAAGCCACTGATTACAGTCATAATTTTATTATACCTTCGTTTGTGTCGTAACTTTTGTTTTGTATGTGAGATTATATATAATAGTAGTTATACAACTCACTTTCTAAATCTTTGCTACTATTACTGATGTAGTATTTTGCTGTAAATGTTTTAAAATACAATGAAAAAATGTTTATCAAGTTACTAATACCTCTAAATTATTTAAACCAAAAACCAAAAAAGAAGAGGACTTAATTTACAACTTCTACAAAAAGCATGAGTTTTGGCATGGAATCCCAGAGAAGGTTTTATTCTGAAATGAAATCTCAGTTCTTATAGAAGTTTGGGTTGGATGAGAGACTCACATGTGGCCTTAGAGAACAGATAAACACACACACACTCTCACACCACTCTGGAAGTCAGTCACAGTGGATGCAGTCTTTTCTTCAGGCTTGAAACAAGAGTAAATCAACCACAGCTTTGTGTACAAAGAGTACATAGAAATGCCTGAACATTCATTCATATGTCAGCATGAGCTAAATTTCATGGATGTTACATGATAGTAACAGCAGGAGGAGAGAGAGAGACAGATTGACAAAGCAGTTAAGCATGGGCTTAACTTTAAGTTTGTATCCAAATCCTCATGAAGTCAACAGCTATGCCATTGGAGCTATGCCAGGATGTAGCTGAAGATGTGACCATCATAGTCTACTTTATGTAAACATATTGTTATTAAGTTTGTAAGCAGAAATGGAGTTAGGCAGTTACTGGTAATCTGTAAGTGTTGTGAAAAACATCTTGGCAAAATTTTTATATTGGCTAGTGGAAGAGAATAATAAAATCAAAGAGAAACTACTTGTCATCACGTCAGCAAGAAACAGTGTGTACAGTTTATTTCTATTTCATTCTAATTTTATTATTAACAGATCCCCAGTGCTTTCAATACACATAAATCTGCAGTAGCACAGGGGCAGATCAATGGATCTTGGTTTCATTTTGGGCAGCTATTTGGAAGCATCTGCAAAATGCAAAACAAGGCTAACCTCTACTCCAATATATTGTACTAGCTGAGAAACAGGAGAGGAATGGATTTTTTTTTTTTAAATTATAATGCTTCCAACTGAAACACTATACTGATTTTGTACTGATTGTACTACTTGTACTGATTTTGACAGGCCATTGGTTCCTTAAATAAGGCAATGTTCAGTCCTTTACTTCTTGCACTGTGAGGTTACATTGTATAAGCCAAAATAATATCCACCTAGACTCTGAAACTGTTACTCTACCCCACTAGGAACTTCAGGAACGGATTTCTGCCTTTAGTGGGGCAAGGTCTGAACTAAAATCACGAAGCAAATTTTCTTAAAAAGTTACTAAGCTGGAGAAATTTTATCAGAATGTCATCTTCTATTGTGTGACTGTTTCTATTTGCCAAATTAATTACAAGATTTTCTTATGCTCTACTGTATTATGCTAATTAAAAATTCTTCATTACATTTCCTTGAGGGCAGTCATAAAAAAGGTATCATCTCCAGACAACAGTCTATAAACTTTGTGTATCATAGTTCCTTCATTACATTCACATGTGTCTTTCAATATCATTATTTAGCTTCAATAAAGTTGAGGTTGATTTATTTATTTATTTACATGGCATTTAGTAGCAATCTACGAGCAATAGCCGGAGCAGAAAAAACAGTTCTTCTCCAGCCCTGCCTCTTATTGTGGAATTGATTTATTTTTGGAGTAGAGCTCCATTAGGAAAGATAAGTTTTCTAGCAAGCTATTCAAAATGCAGCAAAATATTAAAGAATAATCAGGAAAAGGAAGAAAAATTGCTTCGTGCCCTTTTATTATTTATTAACCTGAGTTGGCACTTACTTTTATACAAAGAGTTACACACCCCAGAATGCTCCATGCTCTTAAATTGTACTTTTATCAGCCCTAAAAAGATAGGATAAAAAATACTAAGGTCAACAACCATGTATACCAACATAAAGCTTATCAGCTTCTATTTATTCTTACAGTTCTTTCACAATGCATTACTAATAATAAGGTTGTATCAACTACCATGAATAGTTAACTGATTTAAAAAGTGCATGTTATTCCACAAGATATTGCTGATGTCTGATTGAATCTCAAATAAGATTAGATGGGGGGGGGGGGGGGGGGGGGAAGAATGTCTGTTAAGGTAAAAGGAAATTACAAAACCTCAACGAAACCTAATGCTAATGTCAGCAGCTGAATTCCAACTTAAAAAGCAACATTCCTCTAGACATGCTGTTGCATTTTGTGTCATTTCTTCATGAACCTTCCTCAGAAGTAGGGCTGCTACAAAGTGATGTGTTAAAGGCATCCATCCCTGTTTTCAGGTACAAGGCCTTCCTTAGTAACAGAAATAGGATGTCCACTTACAAAACAATTCCTTAAAGAACTGCTAAGAGCTGGCACAAGATAAAACATTTTCAGGCCTGGAAATTCCTTAGCTTCCAGCCCTGCCAGGAGGCACAGCCCATCACCCCAGGGTGACAGGGACCCTTTGGGAGGGAGTCCATGTGGACACCTGCTCAGGGAGCTGCAGCCCTGCAATCGCTGCCTGCCCTGACGCAGAGGCAGCTGCAGCTCTTGGGAGGCTGGGCCACCTGCCAAGTGGATGGGTGGAGAGCTGGCAGGCAACCAGCAAGTTTCTGGCAAAAAATTGACAAGCTTGGGTTCCACAAGATTTCTCTTTTAAAACATAAGAATGCTACTTTCTCTTCACAACAAAATACTAAATAGTTTATGTCAGCAAGCGAATTTTGTACAAGTCCATTTTCTCCCTCCAAAAATACACGTTGAGTAAAATTTAACTTGACAGTTTGTGGTGAAGTTCAGATAAAACCAAACATTAAGGAATAGATGCATAATTAGAAAAAACAGTATTGAAATAAACAGAACCAGATGATTTACCTGGTATGTCTGTGTCATCTGTTGCTCGAGTAGTGCAATCCAGGGCACTGTAAAAATTCTGCAATTAGTTCCAAGAAACACTGAAGTATCACAAGCAATGTATCTGCTTACCTGTGGCACTCCCTCAAGCAGACCAGGGCCACACGCAGGCAGACATTGACTGGAACAAGGGGTTAAAATGTAACTCTCCCAAGGTTTTGTTGACTTCCCTAAGCTAGAAATAGTAAAAGCATAATGTGATTTCCTGATATAGCTCAGTATGAAGTTGTGTCAGCACAATTTTAATCTGTATTTAGACATAAATTAGCATTTATTAATGTTAATGGAGTTATAGTGCTCATTGTGTCTGAGCTAGAATCTTCAGCTTAGGTTGTGCAGTTTGCTTATGTATTTAGAAAAGTGGGAAAATCTATAGGCCTCCTACTGCCAAATAGCATAATAATTAAGTAATTAATCATCAACAACTTAGTTCCTGGATTAGCTAAGTTAAAGAATTCTAGCAGCTATATTTTTGGGGATTGAAGGCAGAATCCACACTGATGTATCCAATATTCCTCCTGCACTTGTGTCAGTGCTTTAGACTCTGACAGGGTGGCTTGCGAGCCCCAACCCAAGCTCATATTATTCCATATTGATATGTTGGTTTACAGTCAGGAGTCCACCATAAGGAATGCTGACAGAGTTGTCCCTTGTGAGTACCTACATCTCACTGAATCTGGTTTTCAATATTCCCCCTTCAGCTTTAAACAAATGCAGGTTTTATGCACCCAGCTACATTAATTAGCCTGATGCCTATCACTTCAGGGGAAAAAAACATTATGCCATGTTACATTCCTTCAGCTGTTATAAGTGTGAGAACCAGTTTCAGCTGTTTTGTGCACTTGAACTTCTGTTTCTTTTTGTGCAGGAACCTGAACAATCTGTTAATGAAGGTAGGAATCACTGTAGCAGAGAATCACTGTCCCATTCTCTCCTTTGACAGGAAGAAAACACCAGTGTCTATGGTATCCTTTTGGAGCCACAAATTTCTGTTGTACCAGCACAAGACTTCTGAGAGAAAATATCTGTCAAAAGACAATAGAAAGTACCAAGTCCTGTCTCAAAGTTTCCATTTTATATATTGCATTATTTAACTTCCTTGATCAAGGAAGGTGAAGTTCAACTCTTCTTCCTTGACAGCCAGCAGGAACAGAGGTAGTCAGTGCACATTTTAATGTGCTGCTGTCTCATGCACTCTCCAGATCATCGAGACAAACTGCATTCCCTGTAAGGCTTCCACTGTGATCAATCTCAGATGTTTGGCTGCCTTCCTAACAGTGCCTAGCAGGATCCAGCACACATGCTTATACAGTATTAGAATATAACAATTTCATTAATGTAGAAAAGAGACATTTTCTGAAGTCAATGAGTACAGCTAGAAAAAAACATATCAAACAGGAAGGACTGCAGTGCAGACCACTTGTATAAATCAAACCATTTTCTTCAGAGAAGGCCATCTTTATTTCATGAATTGATATTAAGCTGATTTTTTTTTCCCCACCTTGTATGTTCTTGGTCACTGGCATTTTTCAGGAGACAAAGCAAATGCTGATCCTGTATGGGCTGTAAGGGAAAACAGCTGCTAGTCAGAACTGGAGTATTGAGAGCACTTGGTCAACCCAGCTTCATAAAAGGTTTAAGTACCTCCAGACTGTATCACATCTGTCAAAGCAGCAGCAAATACAACATAAAATGTAGAGCAGGCCCAATTTTTAGTGTGTCAGTAGAATCAGCCTGCAGTTATTTTTAACTGCCTTGGAAAGCTTAGCAGGCAGATACAGTTAATCCTTTAAAGGATTTGCAGGTATTCATAGCTTAATAAGTAAGTATAGTGGATTAAGTCAACAGGAGATTGTAGACAGTCAGAGACAACCTTTACATGCTAACATTAAAAAAATAAAAAGAACAGTTTCTTTTATATAGTTCTTTCCTGACAATCACCCTCAATTGTCAAGTATGTGCCAGAATCCCATACAGTGAAATATGAAATAAAAATGTTAGTCATTAATGTCAACATGTGTGATATTTAAGTTACCAGAGAGCAGTGAATTTCTGTTGTCTTCTATTTCCATTATCCTAGAAGTGCTTTGAAAAGCAGAACTGCATTGTGAAAACAAATTAAAAATACATCTACTTATGTAATAAATAAATAATAAAACTAAAATGGTAACATTCCTTTTAGTAAGAAGAAAAAAGGCTGAATTATTTTTAAAGGTCATAATTTTTATTGCTTGTATTCTTTTTCAGGATTCACTGACTTAGGCTCAGCTGATAGATGTGGGCCTTCAACATATTCATAAACAATGTGGAAAAAAACACACATAAGACGACACAGGAAAAAATAATCAGATGACACAAAATTATTAGGCTGAGGAAATCTAGGGCTGGCTATGAAAAGCTTTGGAGGTGGTTCAATATTGAATGGGTGATAAAATGCCAGAGGCTATTCAATGTCATTAAGTGCAATGCCCATCAAGAAGGGACAAGAAAATACACATATATGTATATATATGGGTGTTAGTATTACCAGGAAAGAAATCTGAAAACATCTGGTGCTTAAATGAACAAACATACCTGGGATTTATTTAAAAATTAACAGAGAAAAACATGAAAAATCTGCCCTGTGAACACTCAGACCACAAACACATTGTGAATACTATATGGAGTTTTAGTCATTCCATTATCAGAAAGGCTATGACAGAATTAGAAAAATATATAGAGAAGAATATGAGAGTGATGTATTAAGTAATGAACTTCATTCAAAGGTGACCTGGTAATAGTTATTCACTAGTTTTCACAATATAAATATTGAAAGGCATGGGGGTTTTGTGTTTTTTTTTTTGTTGTTGTTGTTTGTTTGGGTTTTTTGTTTGGCTTTTTGTTTGTTTGGGTTTTTTTATAATAATAAACTAAACTTACTTTCATTAAATATTGTGAGGCACAAACTGTACATGGATCAGAAAAACCATGACTTCACTGATTCAGCAGTTCTATTCAGTAGGTCAGCAGTAACTGTCAAACAAAAGAGTGTCCCAGTCATTGAAGGCCTGAAGAGCATGATGGAAAAATCATTGTAAGCATGACTGCCTCTGGACATTTTCTCCATAAGTATCTACTTAGTAGGTTAGGTAGAATTTTCATCTGGCTGAATTCAGCAGTTCTCAGGTCCTCATGATTAGAATGACTGAAATCATGATGTATATTTTTTGGCATATTGTTACAAGAAATTTGGCCAAGAGCTCCCTGCTTCTATCACTGCCACTTAAAAGAATCATGATAAAACAAAATTGCTTCATTAACTGTCCAACTGAAGCAGCCTAATTCCCTACACATTTTTAAGGTTATATACTCTGGCTACCAGACAAACCACTGCTTTCACACCTCAACTGTGTTAACTGAAATAGTTGAAATATGTGTAGGTAAGCGATACATGAAAGATAAGAGCAGAATATTACTCCACAAGGTTATAATTAGGCCCCTGCTCTTCCCAGATGATTCAATAGTGGGATGTATTGTTGACTCTGATGCTTGAACAGAATTGTGAGAGTTTGGAATATAAAACTAGAAGGGAACTCCTGAATCACTGCAAGTACTCAGCTCTTACACCTGCAGTTGTATCACTTATTTCAGAAACTAACCAAAGTCCCTTTTGTAGCTACTCTATCAGATGGCAGTCTCAAAGTGTCTCTCCCCTGACAGAAAATTCTGTTTGATTTTCAGAGTCAAGGTATTCCTAGTCAGTTGATGACTTATGCTGTTCTACTAACACAGCTCCTTGGCTTAAAGAGAGCTTTACCTCTGTGATGGTACATTCAGAGAAGGAAATTATATCACCTGTTAATACTCATTTAGTTTGGCTCATTGAGGCAAGCTCTTTTACAGCATATCTCTCCCACCACGGTATGCAATGTGAAGAGGTCCCAGCTGGCTGTGACAGCAGACACTGCAGACATTCTACACCCACATGCCCCTGGCCCCAAGAGCTGTGCAGACAGGTTAGCACATTCCTTTCAGGCCAATCTCCCCTGTCACTGAGACAGCCAGTTTTCCTCAGCATGTATTCAGAGCCAAACTAACGTGGCTGCACTAATTCACTTCTGGAAATAGTTTAATGATGGTCAGATCAATTATTTATATACTATACTTCACTGTGTAGTGTAATTAGACTCCTAGTTTCCCACTGTACACTTCCAATCCCATGTATCACTAAGCTCTTTCTCCTCATTGACTGTACTGATTTGCCTTTTTGGAATGCAGGATTTCCATGGAACAAACTCCAATTTTCCCATACCTCTCAAAGTCTGTGATAATCTTTGACATGCAAACTGAAAAGATTTTCAGCATTTACACTAAGGGCTTTGCTGGAATGCTGAGCCCTGCAAGCCACTACAATGACTCTGAAGTTTATTGACAATTCTATTATGAGAATGATGTCACTTCTTATCATTTTGGGAGAAACATCTTAATATAGAAGTGGCAGATAACTGGCATCACCATCACCAAGTTCCTAAAAAATGCCTGAGAAGGGAAGAAATGCAGTTTAAACAGCAGGAAATCGAGATTGACAGAACACTTGACAATGGTTCTGCCCTTTTTCAGAGCAGTCTATCTCACACGTTCCAATCTTTCCCCTGTACAATCCAATTTGCTTAGGTAACCTGGACATCTTTCACTCCTCATGGCTTCTCTGGCTCCATTCCACACTGCAGATTTGTTACTGTAAGTCACTCCTACTAACAGACACTGCACAGAGAACACAGTTTCAGGAAGTCTACCACTTATCTCACTGAGTGCTTCACTGTTATATCAGCACTTTTTCTGAATTCAGGAAGGCCAGGGGTCTAGGAGTGGGAATGAGAGAAATTGCTTAGGCAGTGGATTCTATCCTGACACAAGCATGAAGGAATGATCAGCACAAAGATCAACATAAACCTCAAAAACAGGATTTGAGGACATAAAAGGGCTCTAAAACACAGGGATACCATAAGAAGAGCTTCATCACAACACGAATGAAACATACTACCATGGAATCACTTGGGTGGGAAAAGACTTCCAACATCACTGAGTTCAACCATTTACCTAACACTGACGGCACTAAATCATGTCCCCAAGTGTCACAACATCAGAAGCTCCAGGACTTTAATGGTCCAGAGTGACTTGGTGGGTGGGAGAATGAGAGGCATTCATGTTTTACAGATGGGTAAGAAAGGGGCTGGGAAAGACAAAGTATCTTAAGAGAAAGGACACACTGAAAAACATTTAAAATTAAGATTTTTTTTTTAATGCGTGGTCTTCCGCAGAAATTTAGATTTAGTTCTTGAATATCACCACATAATAGCTGTGTATCCATATTTATTCTTATGACAGCAAGCAAAGTAATACTGAAGTTGAATATACAGCTTATATGTATTTACCCCAATATGAAATCGTATGTTTACCTTACAGTAATTTATACTCTAATATATATTTTGAAAATCTGTAACACTTATCTCAAATCAGACTATGTATTTAGAAAGATCTGTGTTTGCCTGGCAGAGGAAGCTGGACAGGGGTGCTTCCTCATTCCCTTTCTGCCATCCTAATGTCCTATTGCCACTGCACCTGGCTTCCATGCTCCTCACTCATTGAAGAAAAGAATGAATATAAGAAAACAGCCTGGAGGAAACAGTCTGTGTTTGACTGTCCTTTCATGCCCATTTTGCTTTGTGGCAATACCTCTGGCTTAATAGGGGTTTCACTTGACTTAGTCCAAGTCAAGGGAAGAATCAGCCCATACACCTATCCAACATGGCCTTAACATTCCTGACTAACCTGAATGCCTGTCCAAAGGCAAAACAAAGCAACTGGAGATTTCAGATGCAATGTGAATGTAATGTGGTGTGAGCCAGACAAATGCTTCAACACATCTTGATTTCTTTCCAAGCTATGGAATACTAAATTAATAAATATCAATACTAATTTCAAAACTTTCAGAGTACTTGGCTAAAATACTTTCATTGTAGTCATACAGGCAAGTGTTAGCAAATTTTCATCTTAAAGATAGATGAAATGCTGCATTGGCAGTTTGCAAAGAATTTAGAGAAAATTAAACCAAACACAGGAAGCCCCAGCAACAAACAGAATGCTGGACAAAGTTTTAAAAAGTTTATAAAGATTTTTNTAGTTAAAATTGTGATTTCTAACCCAGTAGTTTAAGGAAGTACACCCATATATTTTTAAACTTTGTAGGGCTTCAAAGACTAGACTGTGAAAGGGAAAAAGTGAGGAAATCACATGTATCACTCTTATTTTGCAGGAAATGGAAGATATCTTACCTTGTTATTCCTCCTGAAGACATAGCAAATACAAAATTCTTCACAGATACCTTGAGACAACAAGCATGAAGCAGCTGCCACAGCACAAACACAGATCCCTCCTTGTTTTGTGTTAGCCTATCCAAGTATCCATGATCCATGCCATCTGGTAACCAAAAAGCCACTATAAAGAAAACCAGCTACTTGAGAAACAGCCATTCAGCTCCCCAAGGTAAAGAACTCACTGAAAAAGCAGAATTGTCAATAAAACACAAGGAAGTACCTGCTGCCGACTGCCTCTACAGTAATCTGAAAAATTATTCATTGATATATATTTTTTCTGAATAAACAGTATTGTATTAAAGAACCAAAACAAACAAACAAACCAAACAACCTGAGACATTTCTCTCTTGTAAGAAATTATCCTGCTCAAACCAACTGTACTTACACCACGTGGCCCTGAAAGACCTGAAAATGCCTTCAGAGGGAACATACCTGCTCTCCCAATGGAAAACAAGGACACTCAGATCTTGGCTGATCAGACTCTCCATAATTATCTTCTATAAATTCACAGTAAGCACACATTTATAATCATCAATGAGATATGTAAAGCACATTTTAAATCCCACTGATTCCAAGTAAATTTAAGGGTGCACTTAAACATATATCTAAGATGCTCTGGTAACAAATTCAGATTCAAGAAATCAAACATTGCCTACATGAAATAAAACAGGTATTATCTCCTTTGCAGCAGCCCACAATATACTGTTTCACAGTTAGCTAGTCCTGACCATCCTTAAAAATTTACAGTGCAGTATGTAGAAAATAAAATTAAAAGTAAGTGGTATATAGCTGCATGGTCTGCAGAGCTTATATCACCAACCAGCACAAATCATAACTGGATGAATAACAAGATTTATACTTGGTTAAGTGAAAAATAGAAATGTGATACACAAAACTGGTTAGAGTCTAGTATTTCTTAGGAATAATTCCAGTAAGGCTACTGAGAAATGCTTGTTATTCTTAAATATTATCTATAGAGTTTATATTAACAAATTTTAGTATACAGATTGAAATATTAATTCTGTGCTAAAGTAATCCATTTGCAAATTGTGCTATTGCAACTATTCAGGTAAGTCATACAGTACTTCTTTCATTTCTTGACAGAATAACTTGAATGTTGTAAACAAGATCAGTAATTCACTTTCAAGATTAAGTTTCAGATGACTGGCTGTTAATACTACAAAGAAAAACTTTCAAAAATCATTACCTACTTCTTGAATGCTTTCTGAATATTAACTGCCCACAAATCCCTATCAGCAAATAATGACAAATCACCCTTTCTCTTTTAAAGGCTTAGTTTTATATTTTTGAATACATTACAGCCAAAGGCAACAAAACATCTTTTTGGAAATTTTATGTATTCTGCTTCTTCACTGCTGCATTTTCAAAGGGAAGCTTTTTGCACAGCAAACTACAAGTACACATTGAGCACAGTGACCTCTGTAATTTTGATTTCAACAACAAGGTCAACATTGCTAAAGAAGCTGGTTTTGCCTTAAAGGCAAAAGTCTCTCTAAGAACCTAAACTGGATGTTTTCAATGTAATTGAACTATAACAATTCATTTCCATAGGCTTATGAGAAAAATGCCTTCTAAATTTGCAACCAATTTAATAGCATTTGGCCACTGACAATAGATGCAGACAGGGAAGCTGGACCATTACTTTTTGAATTTCATACACTGCTAACTCAGACAAAAGTTTTTATGTGAAGAGAGACAGGCAACAAGGAGGCCCCTGTTAAGAACAAGCACAGCATAGTCAAAACACATCAGAAAGTGAAAAGGCACAGAATGTGAGAGACTCCATTCCTGGGATCACCAGCCAGCTGTGCACGGGAGATGACTTTCCCTGTTGGTACCCCCTTGGTCAGCACAGCACAGCTGACACAGCTGACTCCTTCCCAGAATCTGCTCTTTGGCATCACCCCAGGGCAGCTCACAGAGGGATGGAGAGCTTGCCTGTATTAGAAAATCACATTATTTCACCAGTGAGATGCTGCTGCAGTTTACTCTTGTTCATATGTGTAGTTAAGCTGCAGGCAGTGCTGTTTCCAATTAGAACGGTTGTAACCATCATCAGCTGAAAAAATGTTATTTCTCATCACAGTTGACAGACCTGTTTCTTTATTACCTTTGTATTGTGTAGTCATACTCTGCAAGTGTAACAGCCACTGAGTACAACACAGTATCAAATAAACTTTAACTTCAAAACTTACCATTTGATAGTAGGGAAGACCTAAATAGCTACAGGTTGGGTGAGGTAGGAGAAAATGAGGCTTTAATGTTTGCTGGCATCATTAACATCTGTTCCTGTTCACAGCTATGTTTTGGAAAATGCCACATGGAGTGTTTTTTCCTATACATTCACAAGATCATTTTGGCAGACAGAAACTTATTTCACAGGGTAGGAAAGGAAAAAATGTATTACTGATTTCCCCTCTGTTTTTCTACAGTTGCTTCATTACAGCTCTCCTAAATTTCCTCTTCCTATCATGCTGTACAGCTAACTCTATGAATAATTTAATTGGGATACTCTATCAGCACACTGCAGTTGATGAAGGCTTGATTCTCTCAACATTTTTGCTTCCATCCTGATTTTTTTGTAACCTAACCTGAGAGCATGATGACCAAGCATTTCCATTTTAACTTTCTCCTCTGCAGCTCCCGAGACAGAAATAAAATGGAGAGGGGGCAGAATGGGAGTGGGGGGGGAATGCCTTCTGCTAAAGGTAGAAAACATATCACACAACCATCATCAAAACTTCATGTGTGACAATCTGGTAAATGAATCTTCAGGGAATTTTAATTATACACATCCCTTCACAGGTACACAGCAAAATCCTCCATGACAAGAGGATGAGGCAGTGAAAGCCACCTTAAAAAGACTCCCGAATGAATGGCTGTCAGGGGAAGAAGGAGGGGAGGAAAAAAAGAGGTAGTGTCTTTTTGACTGTGAATAATCCTTGGTAGCTTTATAATTACCAGTTTTATTTATTTTCCCAGATAGAAATATTAGCCTTTATAACAGTAAAGAGGCAGGAAAATTGCACCATCTTTTCTCAACATCAATATGCTCCTAACTCAACACAAAGCAGCAAGACTTTATTATCATTCTTCCTTGCAGCCTTTTATTTTCTACTACTTTCACATATTTAAATATTACTTCTGTCATCTACATTCTAATTTCAAAAAAGTCCTAGGGTTATGTAATTTACATACCTCAACTGAATATAGTTCACATATAAACAATGATAAGAAACATAATTTAAAATAATAAGCAACATGAAGTAGTTTAAAACTCTCCTTACTTTCAATGCCTCTGCAAGTGAGGTGTTTAAAACTAATTCATCAAATGTCAGTGATTTCCCCCTTTTTAATAAAGTTTCACAAATATCTAAAAACCACACACCAGGATAAACAGCATAAACTCCATTTCTCATACTATATTTAAAGCAATGCTATCCCTTTTGATTGAAGTAGTTGGCTGAAATTTGGACTCTTAGAAGTTGTTTCTGTTAGGAAATGCATTCCAGAATCTGCTGGGGTTCTTTGTGTGTTTTTCCCTTTCTCTTTGAACATGAACTCAACCTGCAGCTGAGCTGATCTGTTTACTATCACTAAAAGGCATTCTCATCCCACTCTTCCCAAATTCAAACTTTACCCTTCTGCCCTTATGCTCTGGTCAATTCTGTTCCCCACCCTTTGCATTGGCTTGTTAAACACTCTCCACCAGCTGATTCAGCTCATTAAACTAGCAGTGCTATTCAGCCATTTCAGTAATCAATTTTTCTGTATTTTTGTGATTTAAGTCAGTTGACCCAACAAAGATGAAAACCAGAGATAACAGGTGAAGGCAGTTTACAGCAGGCCATAAGGAGGCCTTGCAGGGTCATGAAGAAAGGGTTTTTTCTTGGCAGCTTTTCACCAGCATTCCTCTAGTCAGTGGTCCCTGTTTACTGGATAATGCATCAACATCAAAGCTTTGCCAGTCTTCTGCACCCAACATTTTGGCCATGACAAAATATTTCTGATCAATAACTGTGCATCTATTGTGATAGATACCTCCAATTTAGCACATGGCTACTGTTGTTTCACTTATTTTATACCCGTAGTACCTGAAAAAAATACACTTTCATGAACGGTGACCTACATGTTAGAACAGCTGATCCCTACTAAAACAACAACCACGTGAAAGAAACATCTATATTTTGGTTTGCAAAGCAACAGAGAGCCATTGAAAGAAACATATGGCTAAGAAAAACGGATTTTTTTTTTCCTGTTTCAAAATACTACTTAAAATCAGTGTTTTCTGGGAAAAATAAAATCAACACAGCAGAAAGAAAAATAGAAGTACAAACTGCTGGTAAACATAAGTCGCTAATACAGCCAATACCTTTACAAACACCCAGAGCGTCTGGGAACGTGCATGCTTTGTTTAAAAGAGAGGACACAAGGAAACATCCGCTGCGTTAGGTTATCCCTGAATTCCCCTTAATGGACAAAACTCACCCATTGAACTTTTACAGAATTTATCAGCCATTCTTGTGTTACCCTAGGAAACATATAAAGAGAGGGTTGGTACACTTGCTTGCTTCTTCTGGAACTTCTAGCCAAAGTCGAGCTGTTAAAATGATGGTGATGTGACCCATCTTTTCCGAATCCTCAAGCGATACTTTTGAGAGAAAATCAAATAACGAGGCCTCTTGTAGAGGACGTCCACTCTGTCCTCCCCAAAAGACACATCTTGCCCCTGAGCCGCACTTACTTCTCTTGGATGCGAGGTGCTTTCTGCAGGGCTGGGGCCGCCTGGGGAGCGGGCGGCACAGCGCAGCCCCTGCCCGCGGCAATAGCTCGCCCGGGGGAGCAGTACTGAGCACAGCCGAGCTCTCCGCTCTGCCGGGGCGGCGGCGGGCGGGAGAGGCGGGAGGGAGAGGCCGGAGCGCCGCTGCCCCGGCCCCGCCCCCGCCCCTCCCAACATCCGGGTCCCCGCCTGCGCCGCGGCGCCGCCGCCCGCTCCGCGTCCCGGGGAGGCGGCGGGGCTGGGGAGGGAGGAGGAGGCAGCAGCAGCGAAGATGGCGGCGGCGGTGGGGAGAGCCGGCTCCTTCGGCTCCTCTTCTTCTTCCGGGCTCGGCTCGGCTGCCAGCTTCTCCTCTGCTTCCTCTGCCGCTTCTACGGCCACGGCCAACAACAACAACGCGGAGCTGCGGGCGGGCGGCGATGAGGACGATGGGCAGAACCTCTGGTGAGTGCCCGCCCCGCCCCGCCGACCCGGGCGCCCTGGCCGCCGCCCTCGGAGCGCCTCGGTGCCCTACGGGGGGCGAGGGGAAGGGGGCTGGATAATCCCCCCGCCTCCGCTAGTGCTCCGTGCCTCTCAGTCACTGAGCTGGGGGGGGGCACCTCCCCTTGGCAGTGGCAGCTCCTGCCCTGCCCCCGCCCCTCCTGCCGTAGCCCCCCCATGCCCAGGAGATGGCGAGGGTGGGGACCGGGAGGAAGCGGGAGACCCTTCCTAAGCGCTGTCGTCTCTCCGCGCCAGGTCCTGCATCCTCAGCGAGGTGTCCACGCGCTCCCGCTCTAAGCTGCCTTCGGGGAAGAACGTCCTTCTGCTGGGTGAGGAAAGCATCCTGATCCCTCTGCCTTCCCCTCCGCACACTGGCTGAGGAAAGCATCCCGATCCTTCTCCCATTCCCGCCGCACACAGGCTGCCTCCTGAGCCCTCTCTGGGGCGCCTGCAGCTTCCCTTGTTTAGCGCCCCAGGGGAAGAGGCGGGGTGGGGGGTGATGGGTGGCAAGGCACTGTCTTAACCCTCCCGCTTCCTCCCTTGCATGGCTTTACTTAATTTTGGAAATTGTCCACAGATGCTTTCGATGCGCCCCTCATCGTAGGTAGCTCGGCATAATACCCTCACTGTCCTTCCCCCACCCCAGCTCCATAGGCGGAGATGGCTTGGATGGGGAGCTGTTATTGTCTCTCTCCCCCGTGCGCGTTGGCTTCGGGGGCCGTGCGGCTGCGAACCGTCGCTGGCCGGAGCCGGCGGTGCCGCTTGCGGTGTGTCATGCGGACACAAAAACCGCTTCCGTGGCCCGAGCGGCATCAATGACGGCGCTGCCTGCGGGCCGGAGGGCGGGGAGGGCCGTGCGGGCTCTGCCCTGCCCACTCGCACCCAGCGTGGCGGCACCAGCGGCTGCGCTGCCGCCCCGGCATCTCCACCCAGGGCCTTAGTCCAGCCTGGCCCTCGGCAAGGTGAGAGGTACGGAAGGGGACTTTGATAGGGCGGTAATGAGACAACCAGCTGCAGTTCGTGAAGGAAAACGATGCGTCAAATTTAAAAGCTCGATGGAGGAGAGAAATGGATGCTCTCAAGTGTATATGTATGAATAATTAGTAGTAGTAGTATTATTGTGGTGTGTTTTTTGTTATTTTGTTTTGTATTTTTTTCCTGAAAGACTATTAAATACTATTACCAGTAAACAACATAATGAGTCCAGGTATATGGATTTATAACTAGCTGCTTCTTCCACTCCTTTTGCCAACCTCCCTGTCCCAGAAAGAACCGTGGTAATATTTGGAAACAGGGTTAAAACTCAGTAAAGATATTTTTGCAGACTCTGTGTACATTGTGATTCTGCGTAGTCTTGTGGCTTATACTCTCTTGAGGTTTTTTGAGTTAGGCCTTTTTTTTCCATTCTATAATCCCAAAGCAATCACTGTGATCCTTTTCTTCCTGTTTTGATAAGCTGAGTGGTTACTTAAAACTGACTGAGAAGGAGAAGGATGTTGTGGATGTGCAAGAATGATAGCATGGTCTTCTGAAGCCCTTATAAGACTTACTGCCCTTTAATTTGTTACTTTATATGTTATGTAATTAAGTAGGATATTGAGATTGGAAGTTGCAGTGATATTAAGCAAAGGAAATATTTCATAACGATTGACAGCTTGTTATGTGGCACTTTGAAACTAAATTGGATGATTGGCCTTGCTGAAGTTGGAAAATTCTTCTTCAAGCTGTGATCCTTGTCAAGAAGATTACACTGCTTGTTTTTCCTCTCTCTTCATAGGCAGGTAATCCTTAGTGCTCAGTAACTGGAGACTGCTTCCTTCAGAGCTAGAAAGGACATCATAGATTGTTTCCAAATACTCATTTAGTTTGTGCTATACAACCTGTTGTATATAAATTTTCTTTTTTACCATTTATGTAGAGCTTATAGAATGCCTTAATGTAATGCCTTCTTTCTTTTATTTGACTAATGCATTTTTTTGGAAAATGTACAGATTTATAGAAGAAATTCTAATTCTTGCTTAGAAATTGTGTTTTCTGGAAGGCCTTGATCCAACAGGGGGTAAAACCCCCCAGATTTGGAATGTATTTAGGAAAAAGAATATCAGATCTTAGGACTGGCCAGTGAGGACCATTGCCATGTTTTTCATGAGGATAACTAATCTTTGTTGTTCACTTGCCAATCATGATGCTGCTCCTGAAGCACACTGGCACAGGAAAAGGAGAGGTCTTATGTATTCTGTATTGGACAGATTCAGTTTGTGAAGTTCTGTCTGTTTGGATTCTTGAGCTGTGTTTACAGCTTCTCTGTTATCAAACATTTCCTCTGTGTTCATGCTTTGTTCCTTTAGATAGTTTTGTGCTAACTTTTGTTACTAGTACAGAGCACTTCCTGGAATGATTATTTTCAGTTTCTTTGTGCTTTCAGTACTTTTAAGCAAAAGGTGTAAAGCTGACCAGCATCTTGATGGTTTTCAGTCAGTTTGTGGCAGGTGAATATTTACTGTATAAATAGTCATATTGGTCAAAACTTGCCAGATGAAATATGGTTTATAGTAACAAATGAGTGCTTATTTTCAATACAAACTGCATTAAAAAAATCCCTTAAACCTCCAATATCTCATAGCCCCACCCTGAAAAACCAACTGGAAAAACCCAACATGTAGTGTTCTTTTGTTTGCTAGGACAGGTTTTCTAATTTGCCTACAGCGTTTTTATTTTTCAAACACTGCATATAGTTGTATGCCTAGTTGTTCTGGGAACCTGTCTGTGTCTGGCATGATAATTCTGCTATTTATTTTTAGCTGTGTTAACATCTCATTTTTAAGAGCCTGGAAAGCAGTTGGAGTTATCTAACTAAAGGAGACTGGAATGCCAAATGTTAATCTCTAGATACAGCACGTAGTTTTGTGAAGTGAAGGTTATCAAATAATGTTGGTAATCACTTGCTCAAAATCAGTCCAAAATTAATTGACTTACAGTTTTACTTCTTCAAAGTTGTTGCACTTGCAGTTGTTTTTTCAATAACTATTTTTCTTTAAAGTTTAAACTGTGATTGGCACCACATTTGGTGTGAAAGCTTCTCGTCTTTTTGTATGAACAAATAATAAAAGTGCAAGCTTTTCTAAACTTTACTGTAAGTCCGTTATGCTCTGATTCCTAGGTGGTTTTGTCATAGTGGCCATAGCACCTTGTTTACCAAACTATACCAGCAGAAAATGTAAAGTATCTGTGCTTTCTTAAGGACATTGAGTCTTTTCATTGCTGTTTTTAGCTACTTTTTGCAGATAGCCAAAGCACTGTGTTTTTGTTGCTCTTTTCTTCTTCTCCTATTGCTTCTATTCTTCTTCTATTGCTCACTTGTGTAATAAAGGTAGTTGATCACAGGAGATGGTTTTTGTGATGAGAAAACTGATGCCTGTAAACTGGGAGCTCTTGTGTTCATTCCCTTTCTGATATATCAGCGAGTGGAGTAGAGGGGAGCAGCTGACAACTCACCATTGCAAATTATGGGTGGAATCCATAGTGCTGTGGAATGTGTGAAGGCTTGGATTCAGAGACCTGAACTAATAATTTATCCAATAAATTGCTGCATGCATTCAAGCAGTAATGTTCAAAGTCATTCCAGGATGCACCAGAACACAGGCTCCCAGCTGGCAAGTGAATTGAATAGCTGTTTTTTATCTGGCTTTGTGTTTCATACATTCCTCTGTCTCTGAAGCACAGTATATTCTTTGCCTACAATTTTAACAATGTCAAACCATCCAGAGACAGTCGTATGTGTGACTCTCTGTGTCTGTATTGCACAATTATGCTTCTACTGAATCACTCCTGGGCTTGGAGTTTTTATGCATTTTACACGACTTGATGATAAAACCTTTGAGTTTAATGGGCAGTGAGAGTTCAACTGCCTCATGTCCACATTTTCTCTTTACCCCAGACATCTCACTTCCCAGGGCTAGACCTGTTTGTTTGAATCTTGGAGCTCTGCTCCTGTCCAGTGGCTGTAAGGATGCTTGGAAAGAAGCACAATCCATAGCTGATTTACAGGTACACTTTTCTGTGTATACATGTACCATTTTCTGCAATAACAGCCATTCCCAATATATCTTTAAGAGCAGGTTTAGCTTGCTGCTTTCTTCCAGTGGACCTGTGGAATATAAAGAACCTGAAAATTCAGTTTCAATACAGCAAATTTATGTGAGGGTATAAAATTTGTACTTAAATTTGTACTCAACACTATAAAAATCAGTTTTTATTTTATTTTTTCCTTTTCAAAAAGCTGATGGCTTCATTGTTATCATTTGATCATTGAAACTGATAAAATACTGCTTGTTCACACTGTCCATATTATTAACCTCAAATGTTTTAAATTCCCCAGTACTGCAGAAGGTTTCAGAGGGTTTCTTTTTGTCCTTTCCTTGCAACTAATTCACCTTCTGCAGGCAATGAAAGCCTTGCAAATGTAGTCAAATTGTGTTTAGGTCAGCGGAGTTATGCTTCTAAAGTGTCAATTGTTTTGATGGTGCATTGACCTAGATAAAATTCTAATTGCTTGTTTTGTAGCTACATTTTTTTAGAATTAAGTAGTACTTCTTTGTTGTGTCCTTCCTCCTATAATGCCCTTCCAAAAATCCAGAATTATAAGGATGCTGTGTAGTAGAAGTCACTTAGAACAGCATGGAAAGTTCTGAAATTCTTGAATTGCATTTATTTTAGTTTGTCTCCTCAGTGTCTGAGATGCTGCTGGTTACTGAATCTATCTCAGAAATAACTCCAAAGGTGAAGAACAGTGAAAGGAATTGTACTTCTGTGTTCTCCAGGCAGGATAGTGGCCGGAGTACCAATAAAGGTGTCCCGTGGTTAGTAACATGGGATTATTCTATTCTGGTAGTGAACCTGGATAAAATAGACAACTTCCTGCTATGTTAAAGGAGAAGGACTGAGTTATGAATGGATGCTGTTCATAGTCAGTGTAGAATTCTCTGCAATATTTGCCTTTCTCTGCCTGTGGGTCTCTCCAAGCACAGGTAACACTATTACTGCTGTACCTGTTCCCACAGTCAAGCCCTGTATTCTTGTGCTGCAGGACATGGCCAAAGACTTGCTGGAAGAGTTGTCTGCAATCTGCTTTCTGTCGTGTTGAAAGGCTGAAGTGCAGTTAAGGTGCTCCTCAGAAAAGTTATTTAACTTTTCAGTGCCACAAATATACTGAGTGAATCGTATGTGAGGGGAGACTTATCTGGCAGAGTAAAATAAACTTGGAGGAGGAGACAATTTTTATTCAATGAGCAAATGAAAATTTAGTGATAAGTTATTTGTAAATTTGTTATGGCCTACTTATTGTGAGCTTTCATGTTGGTATGAGAGATTGTAGAGAAGGCCCTCATCAGCATAATGAATTTTGTTCTTTAATTCTCTGAAAGCAAACTAAATTTGGCTTACTCTGATTATTTTGGTCTTGTTCTGTAAAAGGCATTCTTCAATTAGTATAGAATGTGTAAACAAGCCTCTTTCACTAATATGCAGCTGTAGAAAAGGCAGTTATTAACTTGTGACAAGTATTTTATCTTGAAAATAGCAATAGCGCACATGTGCTTGGTTCTAGTAGGAAGAAGATCATGATGTCTCTACACCACTGTGTCAGGATTCAGGCATTCCACATGGTGTGGAACAGAGATTGCTCTGGGTTTCTGGGAAGGCATCTTAGCCCCATTTGTTAACTCATGTTTAGACTTGATGGCTTTGTTCTATCATATTTAAGCAAGAAAGATTTTTTCAATTAATAAAAATATTCAATATTTTATGCTACAGATATTGGATGTTCTGATTTTTTCTACCCAGAAGCTTTATTTTGCATTGTAAAAAGTATAAGGTTGATTCACAAAAGTATGCTTAGGGTGTGCAGAAGATGTTAATTGGGACCATTACTTCTGGTTTTGTTAGGCCTTGTTTGAACATTTTTTTTAGAGATGAATTGTAGAATTCCCATATCAAGAATTTTAATTGATGGGTTTAAAATGCAAACAAAAAACTTACTTCAAGGAACCACTAGGATTATAGACTACAAACAAGTAAGGCATCCAGGGTTTTTCAAAGAGCTTTTGAAAAAAAATCACGGTCCTGGATTAAAGAGGAGCAGGCTACCAATACTGATGACACAAAAGAAATGTTCACTTTTTGCTTCTTTGCCTTGACATATTTTAAACACACTGGACACTTTACAGCAGAGGAACAATTTAAACACACAGTCAAAGCTCGTGTCTGTCCTGGAGATAACACATTGATTGCTCTTCCGTGTACAGATTTCTGTGCCAAGTAAGAAATATCTTGTTGTAGGACTAGTGATATTTTACTTCTGTTTTCATTTGGTAAACAGAAAGAAATGTGGAAATAGTATGAGTAGTTAATATTTTGAATTTGAAAATGTTAACTGAAAGTTTGTAGAAGTTCTGGAATGGAGAGCCTAAGTCCTCTCTAATGCAGTAGTTTATGGCTGAACCGTTGGTGTAGCAGGACATAGATCAGTGCCTGTTTGCCTGCACTCACAGAAGATTGATTCACCTCATTGCCCACCCTTCCTGTCTGGGGGGGACCATTCTGCTCAATTCTGTATTGTGGCAGAACATTTAGTGATACTTGATTTTCTGCTCAGTAAACATGCTGTTTGCCTGGAGTAGTGAGAAGGGAGGAGGCTGGGAAGGGTTTCTATTCTTACAGTTTCCTATATATTTGGGGGCAGCAGCAAGAAGGATGTTTTCAAAATCTGTTTTGTGAACAGAGTAGCACCTTGGACAGAGGAGCTTTCACAACCCCCAAACTGGAGCTCCTCAGAGGAATGGAGTAGTAACAGTGTGCGGGTAAAAATGCAACAGCGTTTGTTTAGTTGAGTATAAGACTTTCCATTTTGTTAACAAGACAGTGAAATACTGTGCGTAAGCAGTTTGGTTTGGCTTTGTTTCAGCTGCTTCCTAGCCTGACTTTTGTGCAAAATTAAATCTGTTGTTTTTCTTTTGCTTGTGTTCAGCTTTGGTGCATAGCGCTGCTTGCTAGAAGCATCACTTCTGTTTCCTCACTGTTGTATTAATGTGTGAGTGCAGTTTGGTATAATGGAGAATTTTTGTTCTTTAGTATTTACTCTGCAAAAGGAGGCCTTTTTATGTTATTTGGAAAAGAAGGATGCAAAATCTACCTAATTTTTATTCTACCTTGAAATGCTATATCAAAAATACTATGTCAGAAATGCTTTGCTCTGTGAGCTTATGTATGGAAGTCAGTTGTTAATTTAATTATCCCACTGTTAAAAAGCAAAGAAGAAGCTACAAGATTTTCCAAAATTCTGATATGAAGTAGAGGATGATGGTAATTATTCTTGAAGGTGCATAAGGCTCTGTTTTCTATATTGCTTCAGTAGCACTTGAAAAAAAATTCTGTTTCGTAGTATTAATACATAGTGATGTTTGAGCCTAGGGAATATGAAATTTTGATGTTGTCTGAAACTAAGCAGCATTACTCTTTCATATACTTTAGAGGTATCCAGAAACAAACAAAAAAAGGTAAATATGTTAAATGTGTTAAGGTTTGTAATTTGAAAAGCCATATATGAGTATATATGCATTGTAATTGACATTTTTTCTAAACATATGTACTTTTATATATGTCCCAGGTAGCAATTAATGTTAATTATGTTGTGCATTATCAATCAAACCTCCAACAGCTAATAGACTTTAATTTCCTCACATATATTTCCCTCTCCTCTGAGGGAGAGAGAAGATCCTGTACATAGTAAAGGCATTACAATAAAATGTTTGAGTTTCAAGAAGTCTTAAAAGTTAGCACTTAGAATTAATTTGATAATAAGATTTCTAAAAACTACCTAGGAGTTTTAAATAAACACTGTTTTAAGACTTTCTGTTTTGATATTTCTGCTGAAGAGTAGCTACAAAGCAAAAATCTGCTGCTGCTCTTTCCATAAATCAGTATATTCAACGTGTGTTGACTTTTTGAGTGTTTTTTATTGAAGACTAAGTTGGGAAAAAATAATAACAGGGATACAAATACATCTGCAGTTGTTACGATTTCAAAAGGTACATGCAACATACTATGCATAGAAAGTAGAAGTAGATGAAACCTCAAGTCTTAGCATGTTGGGTTGCACTAGTGTGGGGTTGGACTAGCTGACCTTTGAAGGTCCCTTCCAACCCAAACTGTTCTGTTATGGTTCTGTGTTCCCTTGGCTAAGACAGTTATCCTTTCCTCACCTTTATGATCAGTTGTTTGGGCAAAAAGGAGGAAGTCCTTGTGTCATAAATGATGGTCCTTTTTTTACTTCTTCACAGCTTTTGAGATCATACTGGCTCTAATTTGACTTAAATATGTAAAGAACTCTGGATCTCCTATGGGGTAGGGCACATGTGGCTAGGCACCTATTTTGTACCCTTGCAAATGGGTCATCCTGTTTGTAAACTAGTCTGTTTATGTATTATTAACTTCAGACTTCACTGATGCATCATTCTGGCTTTCTCTCATGAAAAATGAGTGCTGCTATCTTCATGCAGTAACTTGTACAGTACTGTTATGTGTGTCAGTGATCCACCTGCCTGGTCTTGATGTTTTGAAATGAGTGAATATTTGCTAAGGACAAGAGACTAGACAAGCTTCCTCATGGAACAGATTAAATTCAAATAGCTCTGTGATGGAAGGCTGAAATTACTGCTGTGTGTGCATATGTGTCCAGAGGTACTAATTTTACATCAAATCAATTTGTCTTGTACTGTACTGGTAAAACTTCTTTCAGTGTAGAGGGGAAAATAAAATTGCAGTTCTTATTTTGCCATAAGGTATGTTAATTTAACAGTACTGAACTCCAGTTTAATTTAGGCCTTTGGAAATATGGGGTTGGAGAGGAAATGACATAACACAGAGCCATGACAAGTAAGGGGCTTGTGGGAATTATATTTCAAGTTTGCCTATATTGCTTAGCATGAGCACTTTGCAACAATAGTTGTCTAGATATTAGCATTTTTATAAGTATGTTTTAGTTTAGACTGTTTAGATCTGTCTTTTATGGTGCAGAACTTTTTAAAACCACAGGTGTTTTTTAGACTTTTTGCAGCTACTTTAAGAACTGGTAGATATACACAGGAGATAGTAAAGTTTCCCAAATTCAAGCAAGTTGAAATCTTTATTGTCACCTGTGTGAATCCCACTCTAGTATGCAAAAGAACTTAGCTGGAAGTTAACTGTTCTGAGAAATTCAGAAAGCTCTTAAGTGCAACCTCTCATTAAAAGGAATAACAAATTTTGATTTGTCTTACCTGTTGAGTCTTCTGCTGGCACCCATTAATTGAAGCTGCCAGTTCAGAAAGGTAAAATAGCACAATGAATCATATAGACATTGCTGGCAAAAGTTAAAGCAGCTTCATAACATGTCAGAGCAGCAGCTAATAAATCTCAGTTATTTGTAGATGACAATTTTAAGAAGCTTGGATAAGTACAGAGGTGAGGGCAGAGGTGGAATTGTAATTCATCTATGATGATGAAGCTTGAACTCATCACTTCTTCACCAGAATTATTTAGAAGATATTTTTACAAGAGGTAAACCTTTATGTATGACTAGAAAATAGCACTGCTTTCCAATGGTTATTTAAAACCAGCTGTAATTGTTTGCTCGAGTACATCTTGTTTAATACAGGAGCTCACAAATGAACCCTTTAATTGTGGAAAAGTTAAAGGGATACAACTTAATTTTTTATTTAACTTGTCTATACTTAACTCGATTTTAAACTTCAGTTTTGGTCTTATTTCTCTCTCTCTCTTTCTCAAAATATATTTAATTTAAAACACATTCATTCCATTGAGTAAAATCCCCAGAGCACCTTAGAGTAAGCAGTCTTATGTTTTCCAGTGTTAGTGAAATATGAAAATAAAGCCGTCCTCTAAATTGAAGACTTTGTGTGGCAATCTTGGGGATGATATGTTAAGCAAATTCAAAATCAGTCTATCAAAGTCTGATATCTCTGTTCATTACAGTGATTACAGCTATAGTGTTTTTAATGTAGCTGTAGTGACATCTGTAAGATCATGGTCAGTTCTTTTTAAAGGGAAAATGTCATTATGTTCAGCAGTGAAAACTACTGCCCTTGAACTTTTGTCTTTGTTATGTGATTAAAAGCAAGTGTTTAGACTCTCCCTCTACAGGAAAGACTTGGGAAATGTTCTTTTTGACACAAAATTGATAAAGTGCTTCTTAGGGACCTGGGATTAACCTTAATTTTTTAAGCTATGAGTGAGTTTCAAGAATTTTGTAATGTCTGTTGCATATTCATCATTCCGCAAATTAGAGAAAAAAACAAACTGGCAAACCCCTGCTTTGTGTCCAAATTCAGCTTGATTTCTCTTTTGAACTGGAAAAAATGCACATGAAGTTTTCCAACTCTGAGATCTATAACTACAAATGAAGTTTTTCAAGAAGGGTCTCTGGCAGTAGTTGAGGTGTTTAAGTTGTGCGTATGCTGTAAGGTTCAGTGGTTATCCCAACTCCCTTTGGAGGGCAGAGAATAGGCATGAATGGATCTGGATTGCAGGCTTGTCCCTGTGCTATCCAAATACACACACATGTATTGTAAGGCAGTGGGCTTACTATTTGTCACTTCTTTTCAAGGTTTCTTGGGCTCTGTAACAGAGAAAAATATTCCAAGAAACCAAGTCATAAAAGCTGAGGTAACAGATTTGCCTTATTCAGTGTGCTGTTTGAAATGAGAGGGTTCTGAACTGTAAGAGGAGCTTACTGTGAATTAAACTCTACTTTAGAAAAACTTCGTTACTACTTTGTAGTTGAAAGACTGAAATTGTTGGAGGTATTTAACTACTCCTTAGCATATCCTTTTAAAGATGGGTATAAGAGCCTATTTCAGGTAGCATAGTTGGTGGCACAATTGCATTTATCAATAGGTAGAAATAATATTTGAAGCTGAAACATGCACTTAGAATAGATAGGTGATTTGGGCAAAACCTGCTGTGTTTCAGAACTCCAATGAGCTCAGTCACCCTGTTAGGATATGGTTTTCTTCCTGCCCCAGATGGTTTTTAATATGTAACTGTGATTGAAGACTGAGTGGTATCTTACTTCTGTCTCTCCAGGTGAAGATGGAGCAGGTAAAACCAGCTTAATAGGAAAAATTCAAGGAATAGAGGAGTACAAAAAAGGAAGAGGAATGGAGTATTTGTATTTAAATGTGCATGATGAAGACCGAGATGGTGAGTCTGTATTTGTAACAATATCTTAAACCAGTTTGAAAGCAATGCTTCAGTAGTGTGATATTTGAAATGACAGTGGGATGTTTTTCTGTCTCTATAGTATGCAGGAATCCAGCTTATGCCAGAAGTGATTTATATCATAAGGAAGTTTGTCTGTGTAATTTCTTCAGTAGATACCAGGAATGACCACTTAAGTGGTAGAGGAGGAGAGGAACGTGTCAAAAGAAAAAGCTAAAAAGAAAAAAAAAGACCAGGGAAGCAGACTTAGCTGCAACATTCTGAATAGATTTGTGTTCCTCAGGCCTAGAGAAGGTGCCTAGGCTTCCGTTTCATTTCCATTGAATTGCTGTCTTCCATTTCAATTGCTGTGGCAAGTAGCTATCCTGAACTTACAGAGGAACCTTTGTCTTGCTGGCACACAATCTGCAAGACTATTGTCATCGTCTGATGGGTACAATTGTGCACAATGCCAAAAGAGATTTAAAAAACAAACAAGAAAACCCAAAAACTTGGGCGAGGGTATGGCTAGAAAGGGAAAAGTATGTTAAAGATCCTGTTTAATATCCCAGTACCTGGAGTTATGGCATGTGAATAAGGATATACTGGAAGCTTTGGAGAAAAATGGGAACTTCTGTGGATACTGTAAAAAAAATCCCAAACATGTTGAAGGGGAACTAGAAGAAGTTGGCCCTTTGTTTTTTTCTGAAATCACCTACTTTCCTGATATTCATGTCTGGGTATTGATCTCAAAGATGGCTTGGAACCAGATGTAAGAAGATTGGGAGTTTGCTTTAAATGTCTTCCTCAGAAATTCTGTAACAAGTAATAAAATTTTACCTGAAATGAAATGCAATTACATTAAGCCAACTAATTTTGAATCAACATCTCTTCTTTTACTGCAGAAGTGTTCATGAATTTGTAGTATTGTGACATTTTTTGGGGGAAAACCAGTTGAATGGTCTATTTGTATGGTGATTGTCCTTTTGCAAATTGAAAGAGTACGCTATCTGTTAAGTTAAACTCAGTCATTAAAAATTTAGTTCTTTAGGTTTTTTTGAATGGCCAAGGTACATTCTATACTCCAAGAGTTATCCAAGCATGTCTGATGGAGTTTTGAAGGGGAGATGGCCGTCCTTGAGAGCTGAGCAGGCCAACGGCTGCAAAAAGATGACTTGAGTTCAGAGTTTTCTCTTCTAAGTTGCACCTTAAAGAAAACCTTTTCTACTCAAGAAAAGGTTTTCCTACTCAAAAATGGTGAACAACTATTTTGGGAATGTTGAATGTTTTCTCTGGATCCTCCCTTTCAGATAATGTATTTAAGATCTTCAGTTATCAGCCATTAAACATCAGGGTTTGAAAGGTGGAGGAGCTTGTCTCCCCACAAGCTGCAGATTGCTGTGTCATTATGTATGTTCAGTGGACTGATAAAACATCATCTGCTTTCTTCCTTGTATTTTTCATGTCCAAAGAACATTGTATAGTCATTATGTAGTGGTGTGTTTCAAGTACATCTCATTGAATGTTTTTCCTTTTTTTGTAGACCAAACAAGATGTAATGTATGGATTTTGGATGGTGACCTGTATCACAAAGGTCTTCTTAAATTTGCAATGGAGGCAAGCTCTCTAAAGGACACTCTAGTTATGTTGGTAGTAGATATGTCTAGACCTTGGACTGCACTGGATTCTTTACAAAAATGGGCAAGTGTTGTAAGAGAACATATTGACAAGTTAAAAATTCCTCCTGAAGAAATGAAAGAAATGGAGCAAAAGTGTGAGTATTCTGCAAATACATGGGAATGTATTGAATTATTAATTAAATATGCTTAATGCTTTCTGCACCATTTAATCTCTCCATTGCAGTCTTTTTCATTCTTTGGAAGTGTTATTTAAAATTAGAACTTACCAAGCGAGTCTAGCTTCAGATAAGTCTCAAGTAGCTATGTGAACAAAACTAGTACTTCTTTCTAACAGAATAACAATGTAGGGGGGAAAAAACTTTCAGAATGAACACAGGTGAAATTTCAGTCTTGATGTTTCTGTGTTTTTCTAGATAAGATTCACCAAGCAAAAAAAAAAAAATCTAAGCATTCAATTTTTCATTTATTTGTTTAAAGGCAGATCACTACATCAGCTTCTTAACTGCTCCTGTAGTTAACCAGTTAGAGAATCTGGGACCTGTTCTGTGCCTACCAAAAGTGTAACTTTTGAGAGGATTCATGGCAGCATGTCCATGTCTGGGCCCTTTCCACTTGAAGAGTTTTATTATAATTATTATTGATGTTAACAGAGCTATGTGTTTGTTGCTCTGTCAGTGTCTTTTTCTTTTAAGTTTTAAACATGCAGAACACAAAGATTTTGCAGGGTTTCTTAAACTGGCTGACTGAGCTCACATTATGGCTCCGTATTACTTTTGAGCAACCCTTTGCATTTCCCTTAGGGTAGTAGAATTTGAGTCTTTCCCATTCATCTCTGGGTGAATTACTACAAGGAAGAGATTTGAGAAAGCTGTGTGTTGAGATCAAATAGCATGATTAAACTTTCTTTTTAAGTCTGAAGTTGCACTCTAACTGGTACATTCTTAAGCAATGAGTGCTTATGCTAATTTAGAAATGCAGGTTGTAGCTGTGCTGTGATGAAGTGGAATGTAAAGTGACAGTTGTAGATACTCTGGAATGAGGTGTGGGGAATATTAGTTGTTTTGTTTGTCCCTTTAAGAGAGAGATTCTTCTAAGGGAAGTATCATCCCTGAGAATCATATCTTTCACAAGAAATTGTTTAGGTGGGAGGAGCTGAGCACTCTTGGATGTGTTTTTTGGTTTGGTTTTGGATGTTAGTGCATGTATATTGAACATCCCCTCAAACACTTTCAGGATAGGATTTTGCTGAATGAAAGTGTGGATAATAGTATCTATGTTATCAAAGGTGTATAGCTGATAGTTTTGCTCCTTTACAGACTGAGTGAACAGAATGGAGAAACTACAAAATCCAGAAAATGTAAGCAATGAAATGAGCCAAGAAAAAAAGGCTACTCCATTTAGTTTTGCCTGGTTTGGTTTTTTATCATCTGGTCTAATTGTTACAGATATAAGTTGTCTGAACATTGGGTATAACAGAGGCCCTTGGACACAATTCAGATGTGACTGGAAGCTGGTTTTTGTTTTGATCCTGTTGTGAAGTGACTTCATGCATTGCTAGGCGGGCAGGAGCTTGACACTGCCAAAAGGAGGAGGGAACACTGCTTTCCTGACTTTTGGCTATGGGATCCCACTAGATTCTTGTGTCAGTCTCAGTGCTCCTCAGAGCTGACTTAACTTGCTACTGGGACTGAAATCTGCTGAGGCTTTGTGTGTGTAGTTTCCTGGAGGCTTGCTGCTGTGTTTGTCTTCCGTTTTAGCAGCTCAGAGACAGACCCTCTGAGGACTAGAAGTGGTACAGAAAGGCATTTGGAGATACATAGCAGCTGTGTGTGAAGGGTTGAAATAGCTCTTCCTCTTCACTGAATTAATCTGTGTTTCATGAAACTGTGTTTCTAAGGACGACCTGAGATAGTATTCCACAGTTTTGGAGTTGTGATACACTAAATTAATCCTCCTTGCTACTGCTTCCCCTACTTACATAAAGATTAGTATGTTATGATCACACATTGGGAATTTTAGGAATCCACTGGAGGATTTGTGCAATTATCCCAGGACAGGATACTATCCAGGAAAGATGCTGTAGAGTTACTGGCATATTGTGGTGAGAACTCTGGGTTTCAGATACATGCAGTTATCTCAGAAGCTCTTCAGACCAGACTTGAATTAGCAACATTCCCTGAATTAGAGCCTGGGTTGACAGTCTGAGATGATGATCCGTGCATGTGCTTTTTGTTATTGTGAACTCCCAAGATCTGCAGAAAAATTGAATAATCTTGACCTAATACAATTTTTCCTCTAGGGTGCTGAAATAAATCTTGCTCTGTTAATTGCATAGATCCTTTTCTAGGTATGAACTCGGAGGGCTTCAGTCAGTTCAGTGACGGTAGCAATGGATTCACCCAGAAGTGAGGATGTTCTGGTGTAGTTCACTGCCCCTGTGCATGATGCAGCTGAGCTGCCCTGCTTCTGTGACTTCTTGTGGTGATTCAGGATGTGCTACTCATGGAACAGTAGGCAGTGGTTTGGTTTGGTAGAGCCTTGTTTCTGCTGTATGGAACAGGACATGTGATGTGAAAAATACAGACATTTTATGCCTCACATGGCATCCCTGACTGCAGGAATAGTAACTGTGTAATTAGAGGCTTGGGAGTGTGCAGCGGAACATGACAAGGACTTGCAACAAGAATTAGAAAAAAAGAAAGAGTGTATCTTACCCTGCTTGCTACATTTTAAAGTAATCTCTGATAATTTTAAAGCATACCAAATGTTTAATATGCTATTAATTAATTATGAAGCTAGTTTAAACTAGTGTTTATGTATTCTGTTATTTTTTGTTTATACTAGTGTTGAGTCACTGTACAGAGAGTGAAGTGTAGACAAAGAGTCTGCAGGTAAAACCTGGTATACAGTAGCAGCTGAGCTGTTTGTGTGAGGCTTAATTCTGTTTATTCTGACAAACTGTTCCATTAACTTTGCCAAGAAGAATGGAAGGAAACTTCTGTCCTTTAGGAAGCAGATCAAACAGTAATCCTTAGTACTAACTGCTTAGTGGTTTCACAATGATAAAAAAAAGATTTCATGTTGTCCTTATGGGCAGTTTTATGTGATCATGTTCTTCTGGCTGCTGATGCAGCAGATCTCAGACTTGCTAGTTCTCCCTTGTGCTGCACAGAGCCAACAACTAGCCAGGACTAGGTGCATGCTCCGTTTTCTCAACACCAAGATGCAGAAGTACTATACAATCAACAGTGCTAGAGATCAAGGGCAGTGGAAATCATTGTTGAAATACTAAAGCAGCTGATGTTTTAATGTAACTTTTTTTACTTTCAGTGGTAAGAGACTTCCAGGAGTATATAGAACCAGGCGAGGATTTTCCAGCTTCTCCACAGAGAAGAAATACTTCATTACAGGAAGACAAAGATGACAGTGTGATTTTACCCCTGGGTGCAGATACACTAACATGTAACTTAGGCATTCCTGTAGTAGTAGTTTGTACAAAGGTTTGTTTCACGTTTTAGGTTTTTTGCATATTTTATTGAAGTAACTCTGTCAATTGTGGATTGGGGTGGGAAGCACATGGTTATTAAGTTGTTCTGAATACCTCACTTAAGAACTCTTTAAAAGTGCTTAATATTGAAGGTTGGTTATCTTCTGGAACCCATTATTTAATGTTGTTTTGGAGTTATCTTTTCCTTTAGTTCTACCAGTTTTCAAGGAATTGAAACTCAGACCTGGTTTTGCTCACAGAAATGAGCTAGTCAATAAGCAACTAGAATTCCCCTTGATTTCCACACTCCTCCATATTCTGAAAATAGTGGTTTTTTAAATATTTCTGATATTTTTCTGCAGATTAACTTCTTTGAGAGTTGTAGTTAGTGAAGTGCTGCACTTTTAACTTTTCTCAGTTCTTAGGGGGTCTATGTGATCTGTTTTGGTTTCTGTTAGATATGAAACCATATTAAAGAAAACAATGGTGTGGTTCTCCTGTGGCTATTTTTTTCCCCCCGGCTCCTCAGTTCTCATTGGCATTAAGCATACTGCATCTGCAGCCTCTGCTGGCCCCCAGGGAAGGAATAAACCTTTTGATGCATATGCTGTTCCTTCTCTGGAAGGCTAACCCTCTCATTTAAACAGCATTTTTTTCCCACCTGCTAGTTTCCTTCTATTCTTTTCTCCAGCCCCACATCTTTTTTCCTTTCCTGCTTCCATATTCCTTGCTTTTGCATCCCTTTGCAAAGAGCTAGTTAGTAACTGGATTAAAAACACTGTCTTTTAATGCCACAGTGTGTGAAAAAACATTGGGTAAAAAATGGTCATATCATTAAGTGGTAAGTTTTCAACAGCGATTTTGAGTGGGGAGTGCATTGGAGTGGGGAGGGAGAGTGAATGACAAGTTCCAGTCACTTGAACTCTCAAGTTATGCTGACTCCAGTACATGTGCATTCAGTTATATTAGAACCAAAAAGGTTCAATTGTGCTTCCAAGCTATCTTAGCATGTTTTTGTTTTCCTGTGCACTAACCCACCCCACTCCATATCCCTTTCCAGTTGTGAACTGGATGTGTAGTAGCACTGCTATTTTAGCAGATGACTGAAAGCAGGATATTAATTTTGTGTTTATTTTGACAGTGTGATGCCATCAGTGTTCTGGAAAAAGAGCATGACTACAGAGATGAACACTTCGACTTCATCCAGTCACATATCAGACGGTTTTGCTTACAGTGTATCCTTTAACACATCATGAAGATGATACAAATACTCAATTCAATGTTTATATTAATTATGACAAGCTCAAAAGAATATTTGTGTCTGTACCAAAGTAGGATGCAACTCTTTTACTGTAGCTTGCAGTCTGCTTCAGCTACCCCTATGGACAGCATTGAATTAAATTTTTCTGTTTTCTCGTATCTTTTTTTTTTTCAGAGCTATAAGAGTTACTAGCATGTCTCCTTACCATGAATTTCCTTATTGCCTCCATTTTCATATTTAGGAAATCAGTTCTCAGAACAGCACATCTTAGCTGACAAGCTCCCTAAAATAACAAGATAATTCATTTAAGTATGATCTTGCTCCAGATGCACATAATGTGTGTTATTCATTTTGTCCCAAATATGCAGTCTCCTCCATGTTCCATAATTCCAGAGGATGAGGCTAAGAGGGAAGGAAAGAAGTGTGAATTGCTGTAGGCAAGGTCTACTGACTTCCCTTGTATTGGTACAGAGACAATGCACAGAAGCTGTTGCTGTGCTATTATTATTTTTAAACTTCATTTTTCTAGAAGTCTATAAAATACTGTCTAGTATTGTGTAGTCAGACATGTTGAGATCTAGATTTTAGATGCCAGTAACATGCCTACGTTGTGTCATCATTGTGCTGTGGTAAGGAAGTTTAAATGCTATTGGAGGGACAGCAAGTGACAGATGGAAAAATTAGTTCAAGAGCCAGAGACCTCAGTTGAAATGGCACTTCCTTCAAAGGGCTTCCAAGACTTAATTTTTCAAAATGGAATTATGTAGTAACTCCTGTGTGTGGCAGAATATAAAATAGTAGGGATTAGCCTCCATGATTGCATATGCCATGTACAATTTGAAAGTCTTTTTTAAATTTCACAGAATGGGAATCAGTCCCCATTATATAACTTTCTGCTAGGATTTGAATTGCAGGCATATAGAAATAAATTAGGGAATTTGGTATTTTTATAATTCCAAAGTAAAAATTGCTCTTTTATTAATCCTGTGCATAAAATGTGTTAATTTGATACTGAACCATGCTAGAATACTAAGCACTCTCTTGGTCTTTTAGTAACTGATATATAGTAAACTCATTTGCCTTCCTTTAAAAGCAGATCACTGCTTTTATAATGTAAGAGTTTGTTCCCCTAATTAAAAAAACCCAGATGGGAAAGTGGAAGATCTTTGGCATTTTTGAATCTGCTAGTGTTAGTGCTGCAGTGATTGCAGGGTGGGATAATGAGAAGATATAAGGATAGGGCATGAGAATTTTTGTTTATTAATAGCAGAATGTTTTAAAGGCGCTGTAGTGAAACCATTGGTACTGGGGGGCTTTGAGAGTGAGAAGAGCCTTTACTCAACTTGAAAATCAATAGCTGAGTTGGCCTAAAACAAATGCAGAAAAAAGAAAGATGGATTTAAATTACTTAATAGCTTGTTTCAGAATGAAGTGTTTGAAATTATTTGACCTGTTTTGCTTTGGTTTTGTGTTCCCTTTCAAAATTCTACAAAGCAGCTGACGCTTTTTTGATAGTTTAAAGGTTACTTTAGTTTCTCTTACTAGCCACTAAACTAAGTTTTCTTTAACATGTTTATTCAGATGGGGCAGCACTTATTTACACTTCAGTAAAAGAAAACAAAAACATTGATTTAGTGTATAAATATATAGTCCAGAAGTTGTACGGATTTCCTTTCAATGTTCCAGCTGTTGTTGTGGAAAAAGATGCTGTATTTATGTAAGTTATCTGCACTATTGTGTGTCTGTGACTACAAAATGTATCCGTCCAATACTGTAAAGCAGCATTTGGAGCCTTTTTGGGTTTACATTTTTTAGAGTTCCATGTAACATTAATTTGGTGAGTGCCAGTGGATGAAGATTACAAACACTCACTGCTCCAAAGGGAAATGTTAAGCCCAGAGATTTTCCTCCTCCCTGTCATGGTGAACCAATCTCTGCCTACTTGGACTGATCAATAACCAGCTTGCATGGGAGAATGGTCACTGTGACAGCTTTCCTGGCTCCCAGTTGTGTGCAGTTCAGGAGTGCATACAAGAATCGCCTGAAGTAGCAATAGAATTTTAAGCCAAATAATTCTTCCTCTAGTCCTGCAGGTTGGGATAATGACAAGAAGATAGGAATATTGCATGAGAACTTCCAGACACTAAAAGCAGATGACAATTTTGAAGATATCATAACAAAACCACCAGTCAGAAAGGTACACTGAGATGTCTTTCCTATTTATTTGCCTGTCAGTTTTTTCTCTTTCATTGAGACTATGCTCCCAGCTTATCAAAAGTGTGATGTACCATGGGGGGAGGGTGGTGTTTTTCTTTTGTTCTTAAAGTTGCTCTTTAGTTAACAAAAAAGATAATTACATGGTTTTGTTCTGTACAGCTCTTCTTCAGCTTACACCTTTTTTTCTGTCACTGTTACATTGTTGAAGACTAGAAATACATTTGTTTTGCTTCTAAGACATATTTGGTATTGAAAAGCCTAAGTATGATTTACCTATCTCTCGGGTTGAGTTGTTTTTTTTAATAACATTTCATTTTGCTCTGAGTTGTTTATAACTTTATAATGCTTTCTGTTTCTGTTGGAGTATTTAAAATAAGAAGGCTTGAGACAGTGTAAAATCAAAAATAAACATGTGCAAACAGCTTCCACATACATTCAGTGTATTTTCCCTTGTACTATCTAACGAAATTCCTTGACAGAGTGACCTGTAAACATATGTGAGGTTGAACAAAATGCCTGCAGCAGTGGACTCCCATGTACTCAGAGGTTATTGAAGGCAAATATTTCTATGGCTTTTTTCTAACAAAGCTAAGATTTTGTAACTGATCTTATTTTCAAGTGGGAATTATTTTAGTGGAGAAAATGAATACTATATCCCTTCTGAAATCTTTAGGGAAAATACCAGGACATGTTAAATAGGTGTACAAGGAAAATATAACTGATGGTATTTCCTTTTGCATGCTTATAAACTTCAGGCCTGGATTATAAACTTTGATACTGATATTTGCCATGCTTGCTTGGGCAAAATTTTTGATGAGCTTATTTGGAAGGAGAGTGCTTGTGATTTGATGCATAGAACTGGGATCTGAGATGTGTCCAGTGAGAACTGTGTCCAGTTCCTACACCAGTGAACACAGGTGAAGAGTCATGTGTGCTATAGTTACCTATAAAGTAATACTGAGGTGAGGCTTCAATAAATTAACAGAGACATGGGCATGATGCAGTGTGTGCACCCATGAGTGTTTATTACTGATCCTGACACCCTTGAATGTGCCTTGTAACTATTTACTTAATTCCTTTTTACTGAACAATTAAATGAACTTTTAAGTGGGTCTTTCTACAGATGTATCTACAGCTTTATGCCTGACAGGTCAAAGGAATTAATGATAATTGTATTTCACTTCTAATGAGCCTGGCCTAAATGGAATCATGAGGCAGCAGTATTAAATATGAAAAATGCGATATGCAACAATCATAGTATTTTATACAAGTACTTCATTATTGAATGTTTTGGTCATATTCACCACCAGATAAAAAAGAAAATACCTACCTTTCTTTCTTCCTTTCTTTTGGTCAAATTTTTGCTCATATTTTTGTATTGCAGTTTGTTCACGAAAAAGAAATCGTAGCAGAGGATGACCAAGTGTTTCTTATGAAGCAGCAGGTAATTTTCTGTCCATAAAACAAGCAACAAGAGCTTCATTTAACAACATTCCCAATACAAATTTGGGGTTGTATTCTTAGTCACTGTAATATCTAACACTTCATGTGTGTGTTTGTTTTTTTGCAGTCACAGTTGGCGAAACAACCACCTACTGCTGCAGGAAGGCCAGTGGTTAGTAACAAAAATTTTAAATATCATCACATGAATATCATTAACTTTTATATATTTAGAGGGTTGCTTTTATCTGCACTGTCAAATATTGTTTGATCTAATTGTTTTAAACTACATAGTATTTAAAGACTCGTAGTGCTCTAAAATTATGACACTCCACAGTGTGTCACGACAACTTGTACTGACAGCAAGGGCTAAAGGTCCTGGCTTGCTTTTTCATATGTTAGAATGCATTTATGGTCAGAGGCATTACTGAGTAACAGATGGATTGTCATGTTTCTCATGGGGATGAAATTAAAAACTTCTCTTACACTAAAGTTAATAGTTTTAACAGTGTTCTATGAGTGTGAACAAACTTGTATGCAATCAGCGAAATCTAATCCTGTGTCATTGCAGTTGCATGGGATACTACATTTAAAATACCCAAGCTTAGGAGCTGTGAGAAATAACAAAATGCTTCATTTAATCTATCCTTACACTTACACTTTGTTGGGTTTTGTTTTGTTTTGTTTTTTTTAATAGGATGCCTCACCAAGAGTTCCTGGAGGATCTCCTAGGACACCAAACAGATCTGTAACATCGAATGTTGCCAGTGTTACACCTATCCCCACTGGGTCAAAAAAGATTGATCCCAACATGAAAGGTACTGTTTCTTATGAGGGCACAAATGCAGCTGGAGAAGTAAAATAATTGCTTTGCCTGCTTGCTTTAATGTGCTTATTTAGATTTATAACACACTGAATCAGCATTTACTTAGAAAATCTGTGTTGGTTTTGTGTTGTGGTTTTTCTTTCCTTCTCCTTGTAGCTGGAGCTACATCTGAAGGAGTCCTGGCCAACTTCTTCAATAGTCTCCTGAGCAAGAAAACTGGTTCTCCTGGTGGCCCTGGTGGTGTTGGTGGCAGTCCAGGAGGAGGTGGCACTGGAGGTGCTGGCAGCAACTTGCCACCATCAGCAAAAAAGTCAGGTATGATTAATGACAAAAGATTGACTCAACCTAAATTGAGTGATGGGTTGTTCCTGTTAGTATAGTTTATCAGAAATATGAACACTACTTTATTTAACTGAATTATATATATATATATATATATATTCTTTTATATTCTATGTGGGTTTTTGCTTTTGTTTTCACAACACTTTAGTATTGCCTTTTTGTGGCTTTCAGAGGAGCAAAGAAAAAATCTGCAGGTAGTTGTTTAAGCATGAATTGTGTCTACATGAGTTCCTCATTTTTTCCCTTTGTTTCCACCATCCCAATGAAATGGCTTATGCCATAAGCCTCTTCTAGTCTTATTTAAATAGGTTAGGACTGTATTTCAAGTTGATTCTTTTTGACAATACTGTCAGTATTAAAATAGCTTTAAATTTTCTTTCACTAGTGTTCTAGCTCTGATGTGATGAGCACTTTGAGTTTGGTGGCAGCCTGTAAAAATACTTACAGGTTTTCTTTTGACAGCTGTTTATATATGAGGTGATTAATGATTATTATTAATCTAGAAATGTTTAATAGTGACTGTGCTAAAGCTGGATGCAGGACCATACTGGTGTTTCTTGCTGTTCCATTTTAAAATGTTTCTGTGTTACTTAAGAGCATGTGTACACAGACACCTTCCCTCCCTACTTCCCCAGAGGTTAATAATGCTGCACTTAGGGGAAAATGCTGCTGTTTCATTGGTACTTCACACTTCCCACTAACATTTTGTGTAGATTAACCCTGATTTTTTTTCACCTGTGCACACTTCTCTTTTCTAAGTGCAAAACTCAGCTGGCTAAGCAAAGTTTGAGTGCTTCCTGATGTGCTGCAGGCAAAGTCAGCAGTGCCAGTTTGAACAACATATGGAGATTGTTCAAACAAATGCAGCTGACGCAATATGAGGCACAGGGAGCACCCACTGAAAAATCCTGTGGGGAGTGGCTGGCAGCAGGTTTGGATGATGCCAAGCAAACAGAAGCAGCACTCCAGAAAAGTGTTCTGTCTGGGGCTGTGGCAGAAACTTCAAGGGTAGAATTTAATTATTAAGGAGCAAAACAGTTCTCAGAAGTTTCCTACTATGCAACAAATGAAGATTTTGGGTTATAGCTAGTTTAACATCAGAAAGGACTGTTTTCAAGGAATTACCATAAATACTAATAAATTTGGCTTAGATGTGGCCTCTTCACCTTCCTCAGTGTTTGCTTGCTCTCTTGTGTTTAGTGATATCTGTGGCACTCACTCTTCCAATCTGAAAATTGTCTGTCAAGACAGTAGTTTGGGATTTGAGAATTACCTCTTCCTCAGCAGCTTTGGCAAGTTTCTCTGCTTATTAGTTGGAACATTAGCTGCTTTGATTCTAATACAGTGTTTTCTTTTGTTGAATGATTTGAAGAGTAGCCAAGTACATCTGGCCAAAATTACATTGATGGATAGCTCCTGTTAATTTGCATTTTCAGAAGGGATGCTGGAACACTGCTACAGCTGCACACGTGTCAGAACATCTTTTACAGATGCTATGCACACTTGTCATAAGTGTTGGAATCCTAATACTGCACTGCCTTTTCCCATATTGTCTCCTCCATTCTTGCTATAGAACATAGTGGGATAGAAACCTAGTCTGAGGAGTAGGAATTAAAAGTGTGGGGGGATATGGTGTGTTTTGAGCATGAATTAGGTTAGAGTGTGGCTGCACAAATGTTTGTGCCTTTCCAGGTTAGGGAGGAGATCAGTGGGTGAGGAGAGAAAGGGATTTGCCATCTGCAGGTCTGTGTGCACCCGTGAGCAGTGGTGTCAGGTTTGTGCTGACCAAGTACACAAAACTGACTTTGCTGGGCTTGCTGAAACCCCTGATTTTTACACTCAGCATTATTTCAAATACTAATTGTACAGAAAATTGTATAGAAGTAGTCATAACTGCTAGTCTTAATAATCCTCTCTATTTTATACTTTAAGGATGTGATTTTCTCTCTACTGTTTCCTTTCTGTTTCTTTTGGGTTTTGGCCTTATGCCTTAATTTTCCACCCAAAGTGTGCAGTAACAATTACTAGGATTTGTCTGATTTGAGAATTGAAGGTACCATAGGCTTTTCATAAACATGACTGAATGATACACATTTATTTTGTAGGTCAGAAGCCAGTTTTAACAGATGTTCAGGCAGAACTGGACAGAATTTCACGAAAACCTGAAATGGTCTCTCCTACATCATCTACATCTCCCACAGAAGGTGAAGCATCTTGAAGACACCAAATAAAACCAATTGTTCAGTTTTCTGGGATAATTCAAACTTGCCTCTGCCTCTTCCTTCAGTGACTGGAACTAAAGAACTGAAATATCTTTCAGAACACAAACCATTGATGTCTTTCTTTTATATGTGTTGCCCAACTTTACAAAAGGGAGCTGTACAGATGGAAAACAGTTATCACATTGTGTAGGAGCACTGCTCACGGTGCAAAAACAGTAAATTAATTTTTTTTCTGGGTTTTGTTGAAAAGTCAGTGTTATTCTGTAAAATTGCAAGTATGTCCACTTAAGTGATAGGGGTTGCTTAGAGCAGAAAAACTGATACACACCACAGGCACTTAATTTATATTGATTTCCCAATCTGTTAGGTAAGTTTAATACTATCTTAAATAGATTAACCTCTACATGAGAGAACTACTGCTAGTTTTTGAAAGAAAAATAATTGCACAGATCTACAATAACAACAAACTCCAGTTATACTTAAACACTTCATTGGGAGTATGGTTAAAAAATTGTTTCATCTCCACTGAGATTTACACTGCATTCAAAAACCCATGCAAAAATTCATTCCAAGTATAAAACTAAATTAGTGGCCAGGATTTTTTTTGTTTTTTCCTCTTTGATTAATTGCAGACACTGAATAAAAGATGTATAAAGAAAAAGCAGAGGTTAAATGTACAGAATATCAGTATCCAGATTTGTCTATATATATATGGCTCAGCCTTAATGTCCCCCACTATGTTTCCCACACTACTTATGGTTTAAAATTGGTCATCAAAACTGTAATCAGTTAATAAAGTATTCTCTGCATTCAAATTTAAATAACTTTCATTGAAGCCATGGTGTTCTTGTTCATTTACAGTTACATCTAAGGATGTGGTGTAAAACATCTTAAAATACACTTTTGTATTTTTACCTCTCAGTGAATAACATCTCTGGCAGATAGTTAAACTTCCTTAAAACATTGTTTCTGGAAAGAAGGGGATAAGTCTGTAGTGTTTGTTCCTAGGAGTGAAACTAGCTTATCTGACTTGGGTGGTTTGTGCTGCAATGTTTTCAAAGCACACTTGTTAGACTAAGGATCCTGCTGCTGGCTGCAGTGTGTTGTCTAAGCAGGAGTTGACCAAGGTTAAGACTTAAGCTTTCAGTATAGAAATGCTGAACACCACTTTTTCCTCTGTGAAATTTGTGGTTACTTTCTACTTACAGCCTCAGACTAGGAAATGTAAAAGGTATATCCTGATATCCTGATCCAATGATTGCTGAGACACTTTAATGAGTTCAGATTTTCTAGCTTTTTGTTTTTTTTAAATCAGTCATATTAATTTCTCTGATTAGTTAGAAATCTCTGTATTTTGAGCATGGTGGTACTTTTCTTCCCCAGTTCCTGCATTCTGTAGTGGTCCTAGTGAATTCACAGAATGGGTCAGGTTGGAAGGGACCACAGTGGGGTCACCAGGTCCAACCTCCCTGCTCAAGCAGGGCCATCCCAGCACATGGCACAGGTTCGTGTCCAGACAGTTCTTGAATATCTCCAGTGAGGGAGACTCCACAGCCTCTCAGGGCAATCTGTTCCAGTGCATAGTCACCTGCACAGAAAAGTTCTTCACATTCCAGCAGAGCTTCCTGTGCATCACTTTCTGGCTGTTACTTCTTGCCCTATTGCTGGGCACCACCAAGGAGACCCTGGCTCTATTTGCATTCCCCCTTTAGATACTGGCAGACATTGATGAGGTCCCCCCTCAGTCATCTCTTCTGGAGGCCAAACGGGCCCAGCTCCCTCAGCTTTTCCTTGGGAGAGAGATGCTCCCTTCCCTCATCTTTGTTCTCCATGAGACCTGATCCAGGAGCTCCAGATCTCTTGTCCTGAGCCCAAAACTGGACAGAGCACTCCAGGTGTGCCCTCACTAGGGCTGAGGAGAGGGGCAGGATCACCTCCCTTGACCTGAGTTACCTCCATACTTTCAAAATACCTAAATTTAAGAACAACATACATTTTGTTCTGCACATCACTCCCTCAAGTTAAGCACACTTGTTAAAAGAGAAGATTGGATTGTGGACTGAGAAGTTTCAATGGATGTTCTTAACTATGTCTTTAACTGCAGTCCTTAAAATTTTGCTTATGTCAACAATTCAGTAAAGGTGATGCATGGGGAAATGCATGACCTGCTGATAAAGAGCTGTATACAGAATAAATTGTCTGGAAGAAAAAAATTAGTCTTCTAATTATGGATGTGTGGCATGCATTAGTATCAGAACAGTTGTCTAGGTTCTGTATGTAAACTTGAAACTGAATTTGGAACATACTTGAGAGCAAGGATCCTCTGATGATGAAAGCATGACACAGCTGCAGTGGTATGTGTCATTAGGGTGAAACTGGATTTTAGGGCAACATTTTAAACTAGTGGATACTGTCCATATTTTTGAAAGACAACTCCTGCATCTGTCAAAGCACAAAACCCTTTATGAAGCTGGAAAATTGGCCACATAATGCATTAATAGCTATTACACCAGATGCCCTTATTTGGGGAGGCTGGGACAGGGGAAAACCTTACAAATGACTCATTATAATTTCACTTCTTAAAACAGATGTCTCTTCTGTGTATTTGAAGCTTCTAAATGTATTTTTCCTTAAGCCCCCATAGCTTTGGAGTTTTTTGGTTGTTTTGATTTTTAGATTATTTACAAATGATTATTTACACAAAGACTGTTCCCTACCATGTCTTTTCATTCTGAAAGACTAAAGTAGCTTGCTTCCCTCCTTCAAATTCTCTTAATGCTGCTGTCACTTCCTATCTGCAGCCTGCTCATGCCGTTTGGAGGGGAAAATTTACCACAAAAGGAAAATACCTGACAATATTTCTGTGTAACCTGATGTCTTTGGCTTCTTGTTTCCCTTTGATGAGACCAAGGCTCCTGGGCTGGTTGCTTTGTCCAGTTGAGCTGCAGTTCCTCCAACTACTGCTTCGGTGAGAGTAGACAATTAAGATGGGATTTACCACAACTATCATGCAAAACTAGTCTCTGTGAGAGATGGCCCTTTTCACGAAAGGTAGTGCCAGTAAACCCTGCTCCCTGTTCTCCTTCTTTCACCATCAAGTCAAGCACCAAACAAAATTAATTGGGTAAAACACTGAAGCTAATTTGGCAAGAATACTTTCTTGCTCTAGGATGGGGAGGGGTTAGGTTTGGGATTACCAATCTAGGTTTGGGATTACTCCAGTTTTTAAAAGAGTAACAGCACAAATTACATTAATTTTGTTCTCACTCACTCTTGTGTGCCTTTAGTGCTGTTGGGTACAAAGTCTCAGACCAGCACATAAGATGCAGAAAGCAAAGTGGTAATACAAGAACTTCAGGGCACAATTTTAATAACAATACTTTTAAAATGCTTTTCAGTATGAACACTGAAAAAATGCTACAATATAAATCAACTAAATTCCTTTAGACTTTCAGGGCTAGTTCAATGTAGACAAGTTGCCAATTAGAGTGGAATGAAACTGTTTCAGGGGAATTTTGTAAATCGTCTCTTCCTCCTTCTCTACCCTGTTCCTATATCAGTTCTTTTGATTATACTGGTTCTAATAAAGCTGCTCTGCAAATTTTAAACTCGAAATTCTTGAGTAAATGTTCACTTTACTTCCAGGCAGGTCATATTTTTCAGCTAAAAATTACAGTCTCTGAAATGTGCACATGGCTTTTAGGTTTTATGGACTTTATGTATATTAACGTTAAATTTCTAGTGATACTTCTGAAATGCAAGAATTGCTGCTTGTTGGGCTGCAGTCTCTTCTTGGGAAGCAAACAATTTGCAGTGGGACACCTGCAGCAGCAGAACTGTTGCCTATCAAATACCTCATGGCTTAATGCTTCTCTATGTCCTGCAGATGCATGCAAAAAACCTCTGAGAAGAGTTGGCCTGAGCTTGCATTTAGGAAATGTGGGGAATTCATCTCTAGTGCCATAAGGGATACTTAATAATAGCTGTTAAAAATGCTAATTCTTCATCTTCAGCTGTTTAAAAATCACACATTTGGGCCTGTTTAGTGTGCTGTCACGATTTGTGAAGTTCAGTTGCAATACTGAGCACAAAAATAGAGCCTCAAGGGCTAAAGAAAGTTCAGCAGATGCAACACATTCAGGTCTTCTCTGAGCTCATTGTTGCAGCACTTGGAATATTCCATTTGCTAGCTAATCATCCTGTATTTATTTCATATAATAGGTGGGGATAGTCTTCAATGAACAGAAGATGTTGAGATGCCAATGTGGGAACATCAGAATGGAGGAGGGAGATGTGCCTCAGACAGGCTGTCTTCAGTAGAGCTCTCTGAATTGTGCAGTAGCACACACTTCTTCCTCTTCCTCGTCACTCTTCCAATGAAACTTATTGTTTCATTGGAAACACTGTCTCCTTCAGTGGTTTGGGCTTCCAAGCTGCTTTCCCATTCCTCTACTTCCTTCTCCCTTGCATTCTCACAAGAAAAGCAAAAAACCCCATAACTGCATTTATGAAAGTGGGAAAAGGAGAACATGAATTCGTGAGGCCAGAGCTGCCAATTCTGAGTGTGAGGAACTCAGGCTTTAGTGTGGCATTGTAACACAGCACACAGTGCCAAAGAGCCCCTGGGGCTCACTTGAGGAAAACAGTGAAGCCCCCTTATTGCAGCAGCTGGCATTTACTCAACTGCTTCAAGGAACTCCAGTCACAGTTTTTGAAATGATTTCAACATGGGGGCAAGAAGTGGCAACTGTCATAGAGTTATACTGTGTACACTGTACTGTGTAATGTCCTCTAGTGAGGGGGCTTTCTCCATTGGTATTGCTTTTTGGTCACTGTGGAGGGTGTCTTGGAGGAGATGTAATGAGGGAGAAAAGTAGGTCACTCATCACTAATCTGCTTCCACTGATGTCCCTCTCTGTGCCTGGCTGACTGGAGATGCTACCACAGCTCAGCATCTAACTGTGGGGTTGCTTCTCTGCAGCCATGTCCTGCCTTTAGCTCTGCTCCTGCCATTCCAGCAGAGGCTCTAGCAGGCTAAGGAAGACTTCTTTTTCTGGAAAACTGTCAGGTGTAGCACATAATCAAAAGGAAATTAATAGCTGTACACCTGGAATGGGATTTCCATTACATCACAGTCAGCCAGTTACTGTTATTTGCATTAAACCCTATTGTTGCTTACAGTAACTGTTGTTTTAATTCTCTCCTTTAAAGGAAAAAAACTGTTCTGGAAAGTTAATGTGATAAAAAGGCTGAAGTACACCTGCTGTACCTCTGTGAAGAGCAGCATAATATAATGCTTTAAGTATTTTCAAGACATCAACTCCTGTGCTGTTGTCCAGTTTCTATTCCTTCTCTGTCACATGACCTTGCAGTTCTCTAGCTTTGCTGTCATTTTGCTTTTCCTGAGCCTCTTATAAACAAATAAATAAATAAATTGGCCTCAATAAGTTAGGCTTTAAATGGCAAGGTAACCTTTATCATTCATGCATCATTGATATGTATTTCCAGGAGAGGGCCTGAACAGGAAAACCAGCTAAAAGACAGAAACTGGAAAGAGGTCACCATCTATTTTATCTTTTGTAGTCTTGTTTTGTGTTTTTGTGGCTCCTTGAAAAGCAGTCTGTCCTCAAGACAGTTATCTTCAGTACTAACATTTGTATTCATAATCTAGCAATGCTTCATGAAGGCATTCTAAAGACTCATAAGGGCAGGGCTACAAAATAGCCTTGGATGCTACTGAACACCTTAAGAGACCTGACAGCTGCTTCTGCCTTGGTTAAGTCCTGTCCCTGTCCCACCACACTACACCAGCCTAGACAGATGCTTTGTGGCTTTGGAGTTATTCAGCCAGTTGTGAAATATTATCAAGGAAGAAAAGAAAACAAGAAGGAAATTTCCTTCAGGAGAGAGATGTCAGCCTCTGTAATGCAATCTAATTTATAATGTACTAGTGTGAAAAAAAGGTAGTGAAAGCACTGGGGACATGTAAGAGGTAACAGCAAATGTTCCTGACTACACCTACCTGCTCTGCCCTGTAGCTGGGATGCTGCCAACAGAGCCATGTTAGACTCATCCCAATCCCAGGCAGAAGCTAGGGCACACCCATGGTGAGACCTCATTTGATTTAATGGAAACGCCCACGCCTTGGGAATCACAGGACTTGCCCTACTCATTTGCCTCGCAAGCCAATTCCTGCAGCCAAACATGTTTATGGCAGAGACAGGGCTGTATGATCCTGCCTAGGGACACTGTGTGTTCCCCTGGATTGTGCTTTCTTACTGGGAGAAGCTGGCCACACAGCCTGCTGGTACACACAGCAGCTCAGAACAGCTGCTTTGGTCTGGCCCATACTTCTGCATCTGCCCAGTTAATCTCCTCTTCTTCAACCTGCAGCAATCTTCCATTTCCTTGATTTTAAACAAGTATAACTGAACTTGACTATGAAGGACCATAATAGCTCTGTGGGTAATACATCAGTAATATCGAAGCAAACATAACACACCTATGCTTACATATAAAAGGTTTGATCTACTCTTAGTAGGCAACAAAAATTACAGTTTCTTTTAAAAGCTGATCTGGGCAAAGGTATGGGAGTATATTAGAAGAGGCTTGGGGATATGAGTGTTTTCTCTCACTGACAACAAGAAATGTCTTCAAAGACAATGATTCTTCTCTTGTACTCAGCACTGGTGAGGCCACAACTTGAGTGCTGTGTCCAGTTCTGGGCCCCTCAATTCAGGAAGGACATTGAGGGGCTGGAGTGAATCCAGAGAAGGGCAATGAAGCTGGTGAAGGGTTTGGAGCACAAGTCCTGTGAGGAGTGACTGAAGGAGCTGGGGGTGCTTAGTCTGAAGGAGGTTCAGGGGTGAACTTATTGATATCTAGAACTGCCTGAAAGGAGGGTGTAGCACGGTGGGGGTCGGGATCTTCTCTGAGACAACTCATGACAGTAAGAAAGGACAGAGCCTCAAGCGGCACCGAGGGGAAGTTCAGGCTGGACAATAGGAGGAATTTCTTCACAGAAAGAGTGATTAGACACTAGAATGGGCTGCCCAAGGAGGTGGTGGAGTCATGTCCTTGAAGGTGTTTAAGGCAAGACTGGATGCGGAATTCAGTGCCGTGGTCTGGTTGAAGTGCTGGTGTTCGCACGGTCATAGGCCGGAGTCGATGATCTCAGAGGGTTTTTCCAAACCGATTATGTGAATGCAAGCAGGGAAAGCTTTGGCTTAAAACCCCCTTTTGATACCATAATCTCGTGTGACAAGTGAATAATCTTGTACACTTTACTTACCAAGCCCCGGCTAGCGAGCTGAGCCCAGACCGCACCCGAGGCGGCCCCGCGGTCCGGGCCCTCCCTCACGGGCCGCTCCCGCGCGCGGCCGCCAGGGGGAGCGCCTTTGTCCCG
>JANPWX010000089.1:1381662-1425075 GCA_024734555.1 Trochalopteron elliotii | reverse complement strand
TTTTTTTTAATAGGTGGAATGTTTGGTAGTCCATGACTGGTTCAAATTCTGCACAAAGGTAAATGGCACAGTGTGTATTGTGCCAAGACTGAGGTAGAAACTAATTCTTACCTAAAGCAGGACAAGTTGTCATCAACCATTGTTTAACTTCAGTCAAAATGCCCTAGCTGGAAAGGAAAATGGTGATTCAGGCTTAAAAATCAGCTCCTTTTTGAGCTGTTCATATCCTCTAGTAGCCTGAATTGTGCAGACTTTATAGAGAATTAATATGTGCACCCATCTGAACTAGAAGATTTTGTACTGGGAATCACACTGCCGAGCATCTTCACGGGCTTGTTGGCAAGTTCATTGATCTGCATTTTTTTTTTTGTAGCAATTCACTTGTTAAATCTTCTTTACAAAATTGACATTTGTTTAGAAACTTCCAACAGTAATGTCAGTATCAATGAATCACTTCTTGAAGGTAAGAGACAGATGATGTGTCATTTCTGGTGTACATACAGACAGGACTTATAACAAAAAAAAATCCAAAACAGCTGCTTTTTCAACAATGCTTTTGGTGTTTAAAATTGTTATTATTATTTTTGTGATAGTAGGACAACAGAGGAATCCCTTTTTTTCCTGAGAGTGATATCAAAGAGCAAGTTAAGAAACCCAAGCAGAGCTCTCTGGCATCTTGTAAATGTGCTTTTTAAAAAGCACTTACTCAAAGTTCTTCAGGCCAGCTTTTTTTTTTTTAATTGATGAACTCTATTTTATTACTCAACTTATTAATAAAAAAATTGAATATTGACTTGGGCAAGCCCCAGACAGGATTCTACTTGGTAAATCTCAATTATTTGACACTGAACTCTTTATAACTGCTCTTTGAGTAGGATTTTTTTCAATGTGTTTGTACACTCAGTGGAGAAGCTTTTTTCAGTTATTTAGATCATATTATGGTTATCTGGACATATACTTTCTTTTAAGGACAGGTTTGTTTTCTTTCTGGTCTGTTTCAGCCCAAGTCAAAGTGATGGCATTCAGTTTTCCAGTGCTTATTAAAAGAGATAAGTTTTCACGTACAGTGCTGTCTCACAGCTGACCTTGTGAAAAATGTGAAACTGAAAGTAATTGGGTGCAACTATAAGCATATGTTTAGAAATCCATAAAAAAACCCCAAACCATAAAAAACTGGAAAGTCAGAGTTTAAACCACTCCTGGACTGACATTGTAGTTGACTGGTTTAGGTGCAAGGGCTGTTGAGAAATTTGTGTTGCCAGCCACTGAGAGAAAGGAAGCATGTGGAGGCCTGATAGTAACATTGAAGTTTCTCAGCTCCCATTCTTTCCCTTTCTGAGCTCCTGTTTACTTTATGTTGCTGCATTTTCAAAACATGGTTCTCTGAAGTGCTCTTCTGAGACCTGGCTTTGTAAGGGGAATTTTCACTGCCTACTGCTAAATTGTTGTTCTTGTTTTTACTGTGAGAAAACTGAAACCGAAGACTGGTGGTTATTTTCCAAGAACAATTCTGAATCTTAAATTTAGGTGGTTTTTTTTAAACAAAGAACTGTCAACCTCTTTATTGCCCACATACTCTTATTAAAAATATGATCATCATTCTCATATCAGTCTCAGTTTTATGACCCAGTCTGTTTCCTGCTCATGGTTTTGTTTTAATTTGGTGAACTCCTTACTATGAAGATCTGTAAAGCTATGCAAAGTTTATGGGATGAAGGAAACTAGCAAGAAGTGGCCAAAATAAGCAGACAGTTAAATAAAGCAATATTCTTTATTGTACAATAAAATAGTAGAAAATCCAGCAGCAGAGATGTGGTGACTGAACAGGAACTAAGTCACATTTTCTTCTCAAAACACACTGTGGCAGGAAGGTGAAGATAAACCTCTGCATAGATTAAACATTGTCCAACATAGCTTGAACAGAGTGTAAAGTTTCGGTTCCTACAAGAACAGCTGAGCTTCCCTCATTACTGGGTCACAAGCATGTGAGTGTTTGGGTCACGGAGTTTCTCTGAAGTTGTATCAAGCAAAATAACATCAGCTGTGAACTTTTAGGGAGGTAGCTGAGTGTGTCAATGCTGTCCAGTTTCCCCCCCTGCCCTGAACCCAAATCCATTCAGAACTGAGTGCAGCTGTATGTAGTAAGCAGTAGCATTTTTGCAGGATGTGTGTTCTCCCTGCTGCCTCATCTGCTTCAACTGGCAGCTGCACAAAACCACAAAACAGGAATCTTGTCTGTCTAATCAAGAAGCCTCTGTTTGGCTGTGTGCTCAGCTTACCTGAATGTACATTATTGACCACCTTTAACAGCCAGGTGTAAACCGTGTCATTGTGTAATTATTTCTGTCTGCAAGAAAATAGCGCAGAACTTCACCAAACTCTTTGTAGATGGAGAATTTTTGTCACAACTAGCTTTATTAGTCTTCATATCAGAGATTTCTGCTTGTTGATGATGTTAGAGACTTGATCCAATCAAGTGTGTTATTGGTTTGCAGATTTTCTCTTTTGTGGCTGTTGTTTGTGAAGAAATTGTGGACGACTGCATCAATTGTAGTGGACTTTACTTCTTTGAATTCATAAGCTGCAGTGCCTTTCTTTTGAGCCTCCTGATTCTGTGTGTGTATTGCACAGATTTGTATGAATCACTGGGGAAAGATAAAGTGCAGAAACTGGTAAGAAAACTTTTTTTTTTAAAAAATAAACCATTTCTTCTAAGTGCATAAAGTCTGCTGTGGAGTAAAAAGCCTATGCAAAATGAATCTCCTTTTCTTCTCTATGTAAAAGGTAGATTAAAGTATCTTATAGTTTAAAAATGAGCCAACTTTGAGAGTTTACATGGACATCTTTTTCGAAGTTGGCTACCTGCAGGATTTTAGGACTTGTGTGGAAAAGTCTTTCCACATTAACGCTACTAATACTGCAGCATAGCCATCGGGTGGTTGTACATATATGCAATACAGTTTGCCACCAGCATGATGCTTGCAATTCATCAGTTTACCCTATGGGTGTAGACTACCTCCTTTTCGGCAATAATCATAACTCATGACAGTTTATGGCTTTATACTTCAGACGATTCAGCAGTGAGAGAAAGTTGCTCTGTAAAGTCAGTAGGAACATTATTCCATCTCACAAGTGTCCCTTCCTATTTGCCTTCAGAGCAAACAGTAGGGTCTTTATTTGAGGGTACAGATAAGGGAGTGTAGTAAAAGCTTTGAATGACCACATTTACTTACGGTTTTCTAATTTCCCAAATGTTTTACTTAGGGAATAAAGCTCATGGTTGTCCTGAGCTTGAATTTGATTGTGAAAAAGGTTTAGATAAAATTAATTAAATACTTAAAAACAAAAATAGGGCAGACTCCTTTAAATAGCTGATAATGCTGTTTAAATAGATGATAATGTTGAATGTCATTTGGAATGTAGTTGTAAGATGTATTTTCTGAAGCTTCCACTAGCATCAAAGTATCAAAACATAAATTCACAGCCAGGTTAACTCAGCTGTTGTTATGTTTGTTCTTTTTAGGTAACCTATCTACAGTTAAATTATATATATATTTTTTTTAATATATATTTGCAGAATTTTTGGGCTGTGCCAGTCATAGGTGCCTTGTTTCTGGTAGCATCAATAGTGTTTTCTGCAACCTGCTCTGGCTATGCTGTTGAAAGAGCTGCATGTGTAAGTGTTAAAATGGCAAGATTTACTTTGTATTTATCTGGTGTGTTAATTTGTCTGCCCTCTAAACTTCAGTCAATTTGCAGAGAAGAAATTGGGCGGGGAATAGAACTCAGTGCCCTGTGATGTTTTGGGAGGAATTAGCTATTTCAGACCTTCCAGAAACTTACCATAGGATTGCTGGAGAACTCTGTGTGCACTTGCTGCTCCCCACTTTTTGTCTTCTGCCTCGGATTTGTATTATTTCCTGTCTTCTCTTGAAGCTTGCCCAGTTCTCTGATACCCTACTTCTGAAATTTCTGTTTTTCTTCAGTTGTCCTTTCATAATGTCACCCCCTCACAAAGTCATCCAGAAATCCTGTCTTTTGCTTTTACAGAGCACATGTGGACAAACTGTGCAAGTCAGCAGTTTCCTCAGTAACAGAAATATTAGAGCAACAGGGCATTCATCTCCTTAGGGAGCACTGAGGAGGCTTAGGGCAAGGCACTGAAGGGGCTTTTGGAATGCTGTAGATGTCATAATTCCCTAGTCATTTGAATACTTCTTTTGAATAACGTTGCAGTTGTGAACATGTGAGTTTAAAAGATCAAATTCTTGAATGAGAAAAAATTATTTGGAAAAGAAAGCAAGATAATTCTGTTCCATGGGCAGCATCAGCTGATGGAGATACACACTTCTGTATAGTAATCTTAAGTGATGTAGATCTATTTAGACCTAATAATTTGAGCATAAATCAGGTTTCAGCTTTGCTTTTTTTTCTGGTGCAGGAAAAATAAAAACTACTGTGATTTAATATTTATTAATGTCAAATTACTTTGGTCCAAACCAGTTGTGTAAAATTTAGGTAGAGTTAGAATAATGCATATGTTTCTTTCCTTGTTTGAAAAAAACCTGCCTTCTCTTTACCACTTCTCATCTTGCCATGACTAGTAACGAAATGTCATTCACAAAGTGTCATTTCATTCTACCTTGCTGACCCAGGCTCTGCAGATCTTCACTTCCTTCACCTTCTGCACGTTATTCTTCATTTACTCTCATTAATCAGCAGCCCTCTCTTTGATAAATAGTTTGCTAATATGCCATGCTACTTTAATAACTGATTTTGGCAATTAAACTAATGTATTTTTACTATTAAACGTTGATTAGAACACAGTACAAGGTTCACACTTGATTAAAAGAATAAAAACTGTAAAATCTTCAGCATGAATGTGTTAGGATGATGATTTCTGAACTGTGTCTAATTTAACTGGAACTATATTTAAGGACAACTTTAATCTTAATATATAAGCGTTATTACTGTATATAAAATGGTACAGCAAATATCTCCAAACAATGTTAGGATACTATTACTGTTTATGCATTTTAAAATCATGTATTTCTGTCACTTTCACAGGCATTTGGATTTTTGGCAAGTTTTGCATTTGCAGCTGAATTTGCTATAGAGCTGTATCTCAGGCGAAACCAAAACATCGGTGGATGCTCTCAAAATCCTCGTAACACTCCAAGTGCCAAAAAATCAGAAAATCAGCCATTGAATAAACAAAGAAGATAACTTCCTGAAATAGTTTGGGGGTTTTTTTGTTTTTTTTTTTTTAGTTTGAGCAAACTGAAATGAATTTTCAGTGCACTGTAGGTAACAACTTCTGTTTCTTTGTTCTAATCGATTTTGTACGCATTGTTCATCGCAAATTTTTATGGATTCTTGGGTCAGGTAATGGCATCTTGAGCATCATGTTCTAAGCAACTGGTCCTGCCACTTGTTGGGATGACAGGCCATAAAACCCCTTGGATTTAAACAGAATAACTTCAGGACAGCAGTGTGCTGATTTGATTTTGACAGAGCTGACTAAAGGTTAATGCCCGAGGCATAAATTCTGAGCTGTAGCCTAAAGATATTTCCATTAAATGGACCAGATGCTTCTGTTGTGAGTTATAAATTCATATAGCAGAATAAATTTTTGTACTTCCTGTTCAAACTGAATGTAAAAGAGATACCTAACTGGAACCTTATAGGAATGTTTATCCTTAAATAGGGGGGTTGGGTTGTTTTTGCTACTCCTATGTCTCAGTTCTGTCTGTGAGGATCATTTTAATGTTACAGTGACTGTAGGGGGTTTATAAGGAAGGTAATGTAAATGGTATATTAAGAAGACAGTTTTGCACCCCATGATTGTCAAAGTTTGGACTTATATGCCAGAATCTTCTTTCAGATGGTTTCAAAAGCTGAAACTGAAAGTAACAGTTGCAGGAAGAAACTTGAAAAGCCAGCAGTAAGAAGAATAAGGTGAAGAATAAATATTTACATGAAGCAACCCCAGAAGTAGCAATCTGAATATCAACGGGAAAAGCCTTACAGCATGTTGGTTCTACGCTGGTGGATATTACTTGCAAGGTTAATAGCATATGCAGCTTGTTTATGTATAGATAATGCTAAGCTTTGTCAGAATGGTTTTGAACCTCACCATTTTCTGTGTTTATAAATATGCCAGTAGCTTGAGACTCCTTGCTGCTGACTAGCTCAGTTGGTAAACAGGTAAATAAGCACTTGTCCCCTTGATTTGTTTTGGAAGCAACAGTCTGTAGGACTGCAAGGAACGCTACTGATGGGGCACGTATTGGACAAGTGACAGATGTGTCAGACAAGATGTTGATGGCTGTAAAAGAAATGAAGTGCTGAAAAAGCATTTTTCTGCTGTCTGAGGTAAAAGCAAGACTGCTACGCCTCTCTTAAGAGGAAAGCCTTCAAAAGCAGAGCAAATTACTGTAAGCCAGGAGATGTTCCAAAATACCAAAGCAAATAGGAAAAAGCTGATTATGTAATAACAATTCTTGTTGGAGTGCTTGAGACATTTGTCGTGTCTCCCAGGCATTAAGTGCCTTTCACTGATATTCCAGTCTGGTGTGTTCCCCGTCCTGTAAGCTGCTGTGGCAGCATTGAGACCAAGCCCTCCAGAAACTGGCTGAGCTCTGGGAAAGGAAGAGGAAGCTTGTTTTAAAAAAAAGGACTGTAATAGCAAGCCAAAGTTGGTGTTTTTTTCCCATTGCTGCCACTTTCTAATGAGTGTGAGTTTGTGATATTCTCTCTCTCTATGGCCTGAGACTTAAGCCTAACACTACACTTTGCTTGGAGGATGTAAAATTTTTCCAGGTGGTGTGAAGCACCAAGTTAAAGGTGTAGCTTGATTTTAGAGCCATGCATAGAAGAGTTACTTTCCTTCATAGAATTTTCTGTGTTATAAAGAAGAAATGCTCTTTGGACTGGCTTTTTTTTTTCTTTGTATTTATTAGTGTCTGTTTGCACTAAAACATGATTTTAGTCAGTGCTTGCTGTAGCTGTCTCTGATAACTGGGTAGATTAGAGATGTTTGGTTTACAAGCAGTGTTACTGGTGATACAAAATATCCATAATGAGAAATATCTCCTTTATGATCTGCAGTGTCTTACTCTGGGGACCATGCCCATATAAGTAACATTCCAAAAGTCTTGTTTTGTTTTCTTTTTATTGCCTAGAATCCTACTGCATTTTTTTCCACACCAAAATGTCCATAGTCTTTAAATCTTCATCTGTAATTGGTAGCTGTAAATGTAGTGTAAGAGCAACACTGTGCTGCTAAGTATTTATTAAGCAATGCAGCACTGTGAATGGACTTTTATCTCAAGATAATTTTTCCTGTTATTTTTCTCAACCTGAAGATAAGTTAATTGAGGTCTGGGTTTTGGTTGCTTTTTCTATAGGCTTTTGCCCACCTGAGTGATGTGTTACTGATGTCCATTCCTGGAGATCCAGAAAGGGGTCTATAAAGTCATCTCCCAGCCTTGGCAGTTTACCTGGCAGTAGTCTGTCACATAGTAGTTAAATACTAGGAGCAAGTCACATAATGGTTATAGGTTTAAGGCAGTTGTCTTAAATGTTTCTTCCAAACCAGCTGTTGGCTAACATACATGATGGTGCTGTTAATCCTTGCACCTCATAAGGTGTTTTTGCTGTTTTAAAATAGTTGAGAAGCAGATTTGCATGTGTGTGTTTTCTGCTTCTGTGAGGTTATTTTTTAAACTGCTTTATCAGCTTCCTATATCCTAGCTTTCCTTATCACTCCGAGCTCCTCTGCCCTCCCAGTGTAGGTGAGGGAGAGGCTTCCTTGCTGCAGTGACTGAGCAGACTGGTCTGCAATCTTGGCATGCCCCTTTGATGCCTCTGGTGTCAGGTGCTGGCTTTAAATGTCTGTCTCTTAATTAGACTGATCCTAGAGAATGCTGTTGGAGCTGGATTAAATGTCTGGTTCTGCAGGAGCTCTGTATGTATGGCGGGATGTCTCTTAGGCCTCGTGCTCTGTCAGCAAAGCCCTTTGCTTGTTTCCCAGCCTGTTTCTCATGAAATCAGCCAACCTTATTTAAACCACCTACTTAAATTGCTCCCATTAAGGTGGCTGATTTTGGCTTAAGTGGATTAGGGATTGTTCAGGAGAGTGATGGGAGCTCTGACAGAAGTGCTGTTAGATACAACTGCCTCAAATTTCTTCTGTTGGCAAAGTGAACCTTTCTGTACATCATAACCAGTGGTAAAGCCTATTGGAAAGAAGCAAAAATCACATTAAAATCACAGTGCTACCAGTGCCTTTTGGTTCTGAGTATGGGAAGGAATTGTGCCTTACTGTCTGTGCCCTGTGCTTCAAAAGAGCAGGGAAGGATTCTGGTCTGTTACAGGTGAGTTCTACCTTTGCACCTTCCAACCCGAAAGAGCAGTGAGCGATCTCATGCAATTCTCAGAGCTCAGCACAAGATGTTTTTGCATAATGGCTGTCATGGTGATCCTTGTTCAAATTTGTGCAATAAAATACCAAGCTTTCTACACTGAAGGGAAATTCTTAGTGAAATTTTTCAAAGAGTTTATAAAATTGTAGCAAATCAAGATGCTGATAGTGCCTTTAAGATGGAAATTCATCTCTTTTTTTAGTCTGTTGCTGTAAACATAAGCAGCTCTCTGGATATTAAGTTTTATGCTGGACAGAGCTATATATTGCTTTTAATACCATTGAGAATTAAAGCAGGATGATAATACATTAATTTTATATATATAAAGTAAGAATTTTATAGTTTTGTTTCCAGTGTTGCCTTGAATGTGTAGCTAAATAATTTTTAAATGCTTAAATATTTTTTATCATTCTAAACCTGTGGTATTTTTTAATGCATAATGTTTTCTTGATCTAAGGAACTTCATAAAATATTTTGTAATCATTTTTTAAAATAAAGATTTAGTAAATAAGTGTTTCTTGTTTTTACTGCTATGATTTGGTGCTGCTATATAGTTCTCCCAAAGCCAGCCATAGGAAATAACATCATTCTTTGTTCCTGGTTTGGAGGAAAGAGCTTGCATTGTGTCTGCCTGTTCCTGGGGAAGAGGGTCCAACTGGCTGGATATTCTCACTGGAAGTTCCTAGGAAAAAAGATCTGATAAGGTCAGTATTGCCCCTGACCACAGGGTCCAGCCAAAGTAGTTTGCAGTAGCCTTTACATGTGGTCCATAAGTTAGTGTGAGAAGCATAAATCCAGGTGCTGCTTCCTATTGTCTTTATTACATGGAACTGAAAAGATAAAGGGGCAGAGTTGCTAAAGGAAGGAGCACAGCCTAGCAAACGGTGTTGAGAGCGAATAATTTATTCTGGTGTAGAAAAATGCAGGTCACTGACTACCTTGGTTGAGGGGGAGCTGCGTGATCTTTAAAAAATTGTTTGGCTGATTGTCAGTGGGAGGGGGTGAGGAAAAAGAAGCAAACCTGCATGTTTTGCTTTCTGGCAGAGGAGCACTTTTTTGTTTCATAATCCTGCAGATTACTTATTACCTGATGATCATCTTGTATGCAGGAGGACAATGAAACTTCCTTCGTTGTTGGCACAGAAAATGGAATGCCACAGTATGCTTTTCTTTATTTTGTAATGTGAAAAGATGAAGTCATTTTAAAGATGAAATTGTGTCTTTGATAAAGTTGCCAGAGATGAGTGTAATCGTAAGGACTCAAAAGGGAAAAAGGTCTCAAATGCTTTTAATTACCTAGATGCAGGAAAACAGTCAAGGCAAAATGTTGTATTAGAAAGGTATGTCAGTGGTGGATTTTACACCATGAGAAAATAACTCAGAAATACTAGATTTAATAATTTGAAGCATGACCACAGTTTGTGTTATTGCTAGAATCGCAACAACCCTTTTTCTCAGGAGTGTAATCCAAGTTGGTTCACTGTAAATGACCAGAACATAGTGCAGCAGGGCAGAATATGGGCTGGCAGCATGCAGCTTTCCTTTGTTAGTGCACAGGCACCACCTGGTCACTCTGTCTGTCCATCCCTTTGTCAAGGCACAGATGTGTTTCCTTGCTTTGGGATGGCTTTTGTCCTTACAGCGAGTAGCAGGACCTGCTCCCTCACACAGCTGCGGTCATGCCGGAGCCAAGGGTCACTGCTAGGCTGGCCTTTGGGTGTGGCTGCCCCTTGGATTCGGAACGGCTATTCTTAGGCCGCTGAAGGAAGCACAGGGAAGGGCAGAAATGTGTTTTGCCTTGTTGCTGCCGTCTGCACAGGAACCTGTCGAGAAGCTGCAGGAGAGAAGGTTGTCCACAAGAGGGCAAAGATGATCCTGGGATCGAAATTATTTGGTCTGAAGGACTCTGTCCTCTTCCCATCTGTATTTCCAGTGGGATTGAAGCCCCCATGTCCCTCTGTTGTCAGTGTGGCTATAAATTGAACTGTGCATTTTAGGGATACTCTTTCCATTAATTTTCTTATTTCTTAATATGTAGCTTGAAGGATTTTTGGCAATATAATCTCATTAGTATTGTCCAAAGGAGATACTTTGCCTGAGCGGTTTGAAAGGGTTTTACTTGCATTACTTGTGTTTTATAACCTGCCAATAAATATTTTAAAAATTCAAGTCGAGCTTCAGCTGCATGACAACACCTGCACTTAAAACACTGCACTGCAGTCTTGGAGAATTTTGTGGTCTGTACTATGCTGTGGTTTTCAATGAAAGGTCTGTGGATCACAGGTGGGAGAGGAATGGAGTGGGGCATACCTGTGCATTTCCTGGACTCTTGAGAAGTTAAATGAGGGAAGCTTATTATCCAAAAATGCAAATTATGCACGCTGAAAAAAAATATAGGGCCCACAAACAGATATGCTGGCAACCATAGCTGTAAAGCATGCCTGACGGGACTTCCCACAATTCCAGTCCTCTCCAGGCATCCCAGTGAAACTTGCTTTGAGCAGCCCACGTGCCCTGATCACTTACTCAGTTTGTTTCTCATGACCTATTATCTGTTGGCTGAATTATTGGTGGGAAAAGAAACCAGACTTGGCTGTTTTGAAGTTGGCAAGTCCTGAGGTGAGAGTCAGGCTTCACGAGGACGTGATAGCACAAGCACATTCTTCTGCAGCATGACACATATGCAGCCAGATGGGGACAGCAAATCCCCAGTCAGATATGCATTGCTAGATGTGCTGCACAGAGGCAGGCACTATTCTGCAGTGCTAAGCTTGGAGTGTATGTCAGAGCTCTCTTTTTAGTCCTCACTTGGACTTACAGGAAGCATAACATGGTAAGACAAAAAGGATGACAAGTTTTCTGTTACCATATGCTCTACCCTTCCTGAGAGAGTGGAGCAATGTTGCTCAAAATAATGCAAGTCTGTCTGCACTACAACCCTCCTTTTAACTACTTCCTTTGCACCAGCTGTTCCTCTCCCAGAAATATCAGTGCAGACATGATTCTGAAATCTCTGCTCATGTTGAGCTCTAGGTGAGGAGAGGACAGTTACTTAATTGTTCTGTGGTCTCTGCACTCCACTAACCAAAGGTGTGGAGCTGCTATCCTGGTGTGAGCAGCAAGGCATCCTCAGCAAGGAGGACGGGCTCATCACTCCTATTTTCATTAACACCCATTTTCAGTCTCCTTTGCTTGCCTGCTCAGTTCCAAATGCTTCAGAGCACTGGATTTTGATACATTGCTAAAGCCCTGCTTCCCATTCCTATACCTCAAACCTAAACTAAACCTCCCTATCAGTACAACTCATTGCAACAAGAGCTTTGGCTAAATCTCTGCCTGCTAGTTCCTCAAACAGCTGGGATAAAGAGGCTGTGGAGGCCCTTCTGAGAGGGTACAATACAGCTCTAGAAACAACTGGCTTGTTAATGTAAGCCTGTTTTCTGCCTCATCATCCTTTTGCTCAGAAAGGCTTGTTTTATGAATGAACCAATGTTGTCCTTGACTTGATACAGTTGGGTTTTTTTTAATTGTAAATGCTTGTTTCTGGCAATTGTGCCTCTCATTTGAGGGTAACAAGGGCATAATTATTCAGCTCTCATGCATCACAAACTGCTGAGCATTTGTGGTTTTATGGTATTAATGGAGTGCTTTGCTGCCACCATAGTTTAATAGCTACAGCTGCAGCATTGTGCTCTTGTTTGGCAGGGGTTCATGGAAAAGGGGGATGCAGATCATTAAGCTTTATGTTAAGAGTGATTTACAGATGTAGCAATAACAGTAGACTATGCTAGACAGACAAAGCACTTCTGATGTAAAAGGAGCTGTTATACCAGCAGAGCTGTAATTCATACTAGTGGTGGTACAAAGCCCCCAGCACCAGTCCACCTCATATAGCCCCCAATAATGATAATAAAGGAAAGTTGTGTTTGTGTAATTACGTGTGTGCTGGCAGGGGGAGGAGGGGAATCAGACCCTTCCATCACAGCTGGCTTGCAGATGTAATAGAAGGAAGCTGCAAATGGGTACTTTTGGCTAGCTACAGGCTTTGAGGTGGTATCAAACCCCTACACTGGTCCCTTCCCATCCACCCAGCTACAGCACCAGCTCTGTTATGTGCTGAGATACAAGTGCTAGAATTAAAAGGTGATTTTTGCCCCAGCTGCACATGGGAAGGTAAAAGCAGTGTCTCTCAGCTCTCCTCTGAGATGTTCCAGCTGAGAGGCCAAGCTGCCCTGGTAGCTGATGGAGGAAGAGGCACATCTAGAGGGTGAATCAGAGGGGAAGGGTAACTCTTGCACTCTGACTTGCTGCTGTGATTCATTCTTGCCCTTCTCTTCCTTCATCAGATGTGCAGGGGAGAGTGGCTGAATATTAAGGCTAGTCCCATGCAAATAGTCTTCAAGATACACTGTGCTTTTTCCTGGGACAATGATATTTACTCTCTTTGAGCTGTAAAAGTAGTGCAGAATGAGTGTTGTCTCTAATTTCCTAGTCTGACCTTGTATGCCAAAGGGTTATATGCCTCAAGTCTACACCTGTGGAGTTTTCTTCCCCACATTCCAGTTCCTTCTTGTTACAATTCCTCCTGTGCTAAGAGGGCTGCCTGTGTGTGTTGCTCTTCCTACACTAGTGCAAACATGTAAGAAAAGAACAAGTGGTTCAGACATACTTAATTTAGCAAAGGCTCTCCATTAGTGGCCTGGGGATATTCCCCTCTGTGGGGAGGATTGCCCCACCACCCTGTGTAGCTGCCACATCATTCACACACATGCCAGCTCTGCCTCAAGAGCTGGTGTGTTCTCCTTGTCTTTCTGGGAGTCCCTTCAGCACCCATAGAAACACACAGGTGTTTCCTTCACCCCCACACATACCCACTACTTTTCTACACATACTCACACATTCAAGCACAGAGCACTCAGCCTGCTCCTTTTCTTCTGTGCTATTCCCTCCTTCCCAGGTGCTTTCCTGCCTTTGCCTGGCCCCAGCTGTCTGGAGTCCCCTGGGAGAATGGTTCTGAAGTGACAGATGTGACAGTGCCTCTGTGCACCAGGCAGGGCCAAAATCATTGCAGGGCCAGGCAGAGTAACCTGGGGGCTTTGCAGCACCAAGTGTTGGCACCAGGACACCTGGGCATTCCTTGGTTACATTGCACTGCAGGCAGAACTTCTTGTTACCATGAGGAGGGCAGGACTCTTTGGCTTAGGCTTTAGAGGTTGCAGATTATTCCTTTCAAATGGTTGGTTTGTGTCTTGCTGTTATTCTAGTCTGCAAACATCTAAAGAGCAATAAGTGAAATTTACACTATCTTGGGCACTCTGAATTCAACTCAGTCCAAACCAGGATTATCAGAAATTAATTTTACTTGAAGCAAATTTATCTATGCCCTAATCCTTTTTTCTGCTTCAAAAGTTCAGGCCTTCAGTGCACTGAAGGACATACTTCACTCAAACGCACGTCTCACCTGAGAGCCAGCATTTACCCAGTGACAAAACTGCTTTTGAAAATATTAATGTGCCTTTCTGTAATGCTGTAGTTCAGCAATATGGAAAAACCAGGTGCTGCTGGAGGTGGTATGATGCTCAGGAAGTGATATAAAAATATTAATCCAAGGAACTGTTCTGAGCTGTTCCCTCAGGAAAGGTTGGGTAGTGCTGCTATTCTGCAGTGACCCCTTGATTTTAGCTCTTCATCTGCACTTTCTCTTTTAGCTCTGTCCTCATGCCTCACCATCACCACAGAAAAAGCCAAAGTCCCTCACAGCCTCCTTTCCATGAGCCCTCCCTATCATACTAGTGTCCCCAGCAGCACCTTACAAGCAGCCACAGTCAAATTGGGCCTTTGACTATTCAACGCTGGAATTTTAATGCCAAGCTTTCACAGCACTAAGCCAGAGCAATGCCAAGGATTTTGGTATCTAAATTCTGCCTCCCTGTAAAACTGAAATCTTGTCTTGGCAGCCACCTCATCCCTGAGGCAGGAAACTCCTGTGATGCTGCAACTCTTTTAATGATTGTTTTCTTCTTCTTCCCTTTTTTTTTTCCCCTTTCAATCTTCCTATCTGTGAAGTGCTGCTTCTGGGCATGGTGAGACAGCTTCACTTTCACTGTTAGCACAGCTCAGGCAGAGATTTGGTAAAGGGCAAAAAAGCAAATAGTTTTGGTTGTTTTCTTTTTTATTTATTTTTTTTTTTTACCAACTGCCTCAAGGCGGAGGGACTGGTTCAGGCAGGTGATGAGAGCCTGTTTGATCCTTAATAAATTGGCAAGTCATTTACACAGCAGAAGAGTGCAGATATGAGATAACAAGAGGATAAATCATCAGTTAATTAGAAATATGGTCCTTTTTTATTATTTTATGCAAGCTCTGGGATGGTGGGAACCCTCTGTTTGTTGATCAGTCCCTAGTAACAAACACTGATGTGTACTTGCCATAGTGGCCGTGAGAAACCAGTGTGCTGACCCAGGGGACCAGCTGAGGCTGATGGACTGGCCTCAGGGACAAGCAGAACAGAAATAAAACTCTGGAGTAGCCTGCTGTGGATAATCAGTGACCTCTAGAAAGGACAGAATCATTTTCCTGTTTTCCAGCTGCTGTTGTGCTGGAAAAAAATAATTGTTCTTCTCCGGGAGAGGAAGATAACAAGCACTAGTCCCACCTTCTGACCTGCTCCCATGTAGCAGGGTTAAAGAAGCCCTGGGACCAGGGGCTGGAACCAAGAGCCACCTGTTCCCAACAGGATGGTCTCCCAAGTGTGCAGCCCTGTGTGTCTGCAGAGGAGTGAAAGGCAAGCCAAGGGCATGGCACTTGTGTTTGCTCCAGTGTGAAACTTGAAACAGCCCAAACAGGTGGGTTGCTTAAGAACACCCTAGAGCTTTGTGGTGAGGGCTCTCTCCTGCCACCTGGGTGTAAATCTCTGCAGGCAGAAAGAACAGGATGTGGGTCTCCCTTTCTCTGGTACCCACTTGTCCCTGGCTCACACAACCAGCAGCACCTCCAGGATGCCCAGCAGAGCCCCAGTGATAAGTAAATCCAGCATTCCTTGTCTTTCTGATGGCACTCAGTCTAAAAGCAGGTCCATACTTTGCCCAAGCTGCAGGGATGGCCAAGGCCCCAGGCCAGCACACAGCCTCAGCAGCACCATGTGGCTCCATGCTGTCTCTAAGCACCGTGGAGCCCACAGCAATTTTAAGTCAAACAGGGCAGAGCATATGGCAACTTGGTGCCATGTTCCACAGCCTGTGGTCAGGTGCTGTGCATGCCCCCACAGCTTTAGCAGAACAGGAAAATCCCAGACACAGGGTATAAAGTGCAGGCAAACAGTAAAGAGACTTCTCTGTCACTCCAGGCAGAGCTGGCCTTTAATAACCAGCACAGCCAGAAACTGTTAATACCTGCCACCACTTCTGTTAGTGTGCAAGGCACTCACATTAGCTCCTGCCCTCATAAGCTTTCTACTGATGTTTGCACCTGATCTTCCTTCTCTCCTGCTCCTTTTTGTGGTATTAATTTCTTAATCCTCTTCCATGGAGCATCACTTGACACCCGACCACTATACACACACTTCCTTACAAGCTATCATTATCCTGGTGTCCTGATACCCCCTTTAAACCCCACATAGTGAACTGTTTCCAAACAGTGCAACCAATTCTTAGCAACAGAAAAAGTGTGCAAGTTATGCAGGCCACATAACCTGCACTGTGTTCATCCAGCACCGTGGTCCTCAAGCTTTTCAAAGCCACTCTTCCTCTTTCTAAAAATGTTCCAGTTCCCCTTCTCGTTTTTCTGGTTTCTACCTGATAAAAGCACTATTCACTCTCCACCTTATCTCAAGCACCCAGAGCTCAAACACGAGGTTTCGGTTTTTTCACAGTATGAAACAGTTTGTACTACCAATTTTCTTCTCCCAACATCTACATTTTAATTTTTCAGTAAAAACTGAATCCCAAATTCTGTGTTAGCTCAGAGGATAAACTACACTCATCTTGGAGCTGAAGAGGATGGACAACTTTTGGATGGGATAGCTGGAGACCAACACATCCAAACACAACAGCAGGGAACAGGTTTTTCTGTGGCTCTTACCTATTGTCCTCCAGTTACAGGATGTATTCTGATAATCCTCTGAGAGAAAGCCACTGCTGTAGTAGAGGAAGGAAAAAAATGACCAGGACAACAGTCTGATTCTCCACATCACCCAAATAGCTAACAGAGTTTATTTCTAAAACATCTGGAATCCCATATTTGACAAAGTTGCAAACAGATGGAGCTTTCAGAACCAGGTTGACACTGAAGGAAACTTAAAACACTTTTGCTGGCAGAGGAACAGCAGAGAAGTGTCGAATTCCCTGCCAGACGGCGCTGTCATTCAACGACCCCCGGTGGAGCTGGTGATAACAGAAAATCTGTGCTTTTCTTGGTAGACATGTTTCACAAGGAGGATTTGGGGAAAGCAAGAAAACTTTGGCAGCAGAGACGTCAGTCTTCCAGCCTGAGAGCATCCTGATTAGGAGCATCTGGTGGGTCTATGGACCCTGCACTGCCACAACAGCCAAAGCTGCAGGAATATTTTAGCCCTGTCAGTAGGCACAAAAGCCAAAAGGGAACTGGTAACTTACATCCCTTGATCCAGTATAAGCAAGTACACTTATGGCAAAACATATTCTTTGGATGATCACAGAATATAGTTCAGAAATTCTTTGGTTGTTAGACTGCATGAAATTCCCCGACTTTTTTTTCTCCATATGGTGACAAGTGACAGAGTGATATGAGAGGCTGAGAAAAAAAAGCTGGTATAATGCTAAGAGAGGGGGCATGGTTCCAGGAGGAAGTGCAAACAGCCTTTTCTGCACAGCAAGCTCAGGCTCCAGCCCCAATCCTTAGCAGGTGCTTCTCCCCACTGCCACTGCAGTGCTGAGGTCTCAGCTGCACTCACACTGTCTGCAGCAGAACACTGGCTTGCCACAGGATTGCCAAGTGGGCTTAAAGCTTGTGGAAAGGTTCCTACTGTCAATCTGAGGTGATACCTCAGGAGGTGAAGGAGAAATAACACAGTCTTTTTCTTCTAGGGGAACAGGAGAGGTTGTATCCTTAAACATCTGTCATATCAATCCAAAGTGAAGTCAGAACACTGGTTTTCAAAAACTGTAAAGTCAGTCTTGGTAGGAGGACTGGTGATCAAGCAGCTCTGTTGCAAAGAATTAGACACACACCTCTGTGTGTGTGTGTGTGTGTGTGTGTGTGAGTGAGTGAGTGAGTGAGTGAGTGAGTGAGTGAGTACCTTCTTCTGCAGGTATTTTCACTCTAAGTGTCCAGAATGAAGTCCCTTGTCACATAAGGCCATTTGACTGGTCCTGTGCTGGCAGCACAAGGAAGGCTGAGCTATCGCTGACACTGCTGACAGTGGATTCCCAGCTGAGAAGAACATTCGTTCTCTTAAGCCAGAGAGCCTTTGAGCTGTGCTCAATTCTGTTTGTTAAAAAGAAAAAAAATGGCTCATTCCTGACTAAACACAAAACATATCATCTGAAGATAGGGGGCAGAAGTTGAACATAGTAAAAAAATAAGAAATAGCCAATATGAAATTAGTAATAATATACCTGCCTGTTATATGGCTTTATTTGAATAATCCTCTGTATTAATGTTGAAGCACTTTATCTTGGAGTGAATGTATGTACCTTCATCCACTAAAAACACAATTTGTGGTTTCAAATTGTTTCCTGCTCTGTGTTGCTCTAAACAGGGCACTTTTGAAAAGGAATAGCAAAAAGAATCACAGAAACTGTGCACCATGAGGAGGGGGATTCTTACCTCATCAAGTTATCTGTTTAGTTATTTTCATTTACTTACTCAAAATTTTGACACTTTACCAGTTAGCCAATTTTCTGTTGTCAGAGTTAAAAATAAATTCTAAGTAAAGATACATATATTAGGATAGGAAAAAAAAAGTGGCAACAAATAGCAATATATGTTGACCTGTCATGAGGCACAAAAAGTATGTTCTGAGAGAATCATTACATTACATAGCAGTATTGATGCAGAATTTCAACAAATAGAAAAATATATAGCATGCCAGAAAATGTGTTTTTCTCCAGACTGTCCCTGGTAAACTGCATAAACCCGACTTCTGCTGCACCGTCATGCAGTTATCTTGACAAATGAAACCAAGCTCTACTTCCCAGCTAGACATGAAAGGAGAAGGACCAGGTGGAGGAAGAGAGGCCCATGTCTCCTTTTTTCCTGCAAAGAATTTTCAGCTCACCAGAGATGGATTGCAAAAGGAAAGACAAAGGTGCCAAGAAGGCATTGTCTCAGTACTGAAGTTACATAGAATTTCATGATAATACCAGGTTGGACAAAACTGAACTGTTTTGTCTGTCCAGGCTCTGGGCAGAGTCCCCAGGAGCACAGATTCCAGCTGAGGCAGAGGAAGTGACAAAACCACATGTAAGGGAGAGAAAGAAGCACATTGTTCCATTCACAATGGGCTTTCCATAAACACTGTTTGTATGGATTACAAAGTGAATAATGTATAGCAAATGCATAGAAATTTTCTACAGAAGTGGGCTTACTATGAAAAGGAGGAAAAAAAAGACCCCATAAAATATTAAATGTATGTTCTTGGGTACATATTTTCCTGTATTTGGCAAGGGAATTTTTTACAAATAATCTTTGATTGCTAAAAATTCATGGAGAAAATCCCCAATTTCATCGTGTACTGTTGGAGGAAGTGTTTGCAGTGATGTTTTCAAGTTGCAGTTCATAATTTTTGATGCTGGCTGAGCTGATGTTAGAAAAAGTCCATAGTTCTGACAGAAAGAGGTAACAAAGGCTTGGGTCAGCTTATCCAGGCACAAATTAGTTTTTAACTGTTCCTTTGTTAAATGTATAATCCTTGGAAGTTAAGAATCAGGTAGGAATTTGCAGGATTCCCCTTGTGTAAACAGATGGAAGAAATCAGAAGGAATTTTTCCATCCCTCTGAAAGGAGAACCAAATGACTGTCCAAATGAGTTTTAAATACATTCATTGCAAATAGCTGGAAACAGCCACAGCCCAGCTTGAGAGACAGAAGTTGTCTTTCTCTGAAACAAGCAGGTTCTCCATTATAAACTTCTTTGGGTGGGGGGAGGTGGGGGGGCAAAAAAACTTTGGTTCACAACATTGTTTTGCATAGGCATTCAAGTAGATCTTCCAAAGTTACTAGCTTGTCCAGGCTAGTAACTAAATACCCGGGGCTCTCTCCTCAGTAGTGGACACTCCTCTTTGGTATCCTGTTTTTTAAGGGAGACGTCTTGCACAGGTGATGGAGTCACACAGATGCATCTGTGAAAAGGAAGACAGTGTCACTTTGTCACTACAAACAAATTCATCCAATTTATTAAGCAACACACTGGAAACCTTTTGGTAAGGGGTGGGGGAGGGAGAAAGGAAAGTGTTGTTATTAATAACAACTTTAATAACTTGCTACAAGCAAGTTATTTTGCTCTTGTAGTTATTTGTCAACAGCTCTCAGTAGCTGTGATAATGTCTGTGATGACAGAAAATTAGGAATTATTGCTTTTTGAGTAATTTTGAGTCACAACAACCAGGGCATTAAGAAATCCTTCCAGGTAGACACAGCCCTGTGCCAGAAAATATAAATATTCATTTTGGGAGGGATTCTGGCAGTTACTAAGCACAATACTTACTCGTTGACTGTGTGATGCACGAAACCTTGTAGGATGACCACATGCTTATAACACAAAGTATTGTAGCCAGGAACCCGAAAGTCTGGATGAGAAAACAAACAAACCACAAATGCTTATGGAGCATTAGATGACACATATTCCATGCATGTATGGGCACTTTTCTATATTCAGCTACACATTTTATGGGACTAACAGACCCAAAAAGAAGCGGGTTTTTTTCACTCCATTCAGCCAAAAGACTAAAAAACCCAAAAGTTTCTGTAGTATAACAACAGCTTATGTCTTGTCAAGACTGAAAGATAGACTGAGAGTCATACACAAGGAGGGAGAAAAAGCTGGACAGCAGCACGGAGTGTCAACTTCTAAACTTCTCACTAGGATTCTGCAACAAAGAAAAGTCTGTTTCTAGCACCTCTGATTATTGCTCTTTTACTGCCCCATTCAAACAAGTCTTTCCCTGCAGTCTGCCAAATAAACAAGTCAGGTAGGTCTTCTAGTCTGTTTGCATCATCAGGACTAAGTTTCTTAAAAGTAATTCTTTATTCTGGACGAGTGGTATTTCAGGTCCTGCTGCTGTGAAAATACTGTCACCCACACTTGGAAGTCATGCCTCTCTCTGTAAAGCCCTCCAGCCAAGAGAGGCAGAGAGCACTTGCCAGAAATCAGCTTAGAGTCCCAGTGGGTTTTAGTTCAGGAGAAATTATCTTCAACAGGGCTCTGGTTCAGGAGCAGGAAGCATTGAAAGCTGAACAGGGGGGTGAAATCCTTTAAGTAACTACAAAAGTCTTTTGTCAAAAGTTAATTGTCCTAATTCTTCACCTAAACACATTAGTTCCTATAAGTTAAAGCAGAAGCCTTTAGTTTCAATGCTCTGGCAGGACAATTACCAACTGTGGTGAGTCCAGCATCTGACAACAAAACATTTTTGTTGGCACTGTGTTACAGAACAGTCATTGAAATGAGCTAGAAGGTCGTTCACCCAACCAAGATACAAGTAAGGCAAGTCTGCAAGAAAACAGAGGTACAGGTGATAGATATATTTAAAATTTAAAAGTATCAAGACTAATAAACACAGTCTTACCGCTCCAGCCACAAGTCCAGTTATATTGTAACTCCTGGCTGCTGCTACAATCGATCCAATGAGAAGCAGAATTGTACCGATTAAGTAATGAAGAAACTCCTGAAAAGACAAGCACAGCCTGCATCAGAAGGGAAAATTATCTGGAAAGCATTTTGATATGTCTCAGAAAGAAAATAAGCTGGCAGAGATGACTCAAACCCTCAAACCCAGAGGACAAAACATAGTCAAAAAGAAAAGAAAAAAAGCAAAGCAAAACAAAGCAAAAAACCAAAACCTAAAACCCAGCAACTCACCTTGTGAGTGGATTTTATACCAAACTTCAGTTTCTGTTCAAAAAAGACCAGTTTGGGTCTACCAATACTCCTGGAATAGGATTTACTTGCTGGGTATAAATGCAAACCCTTCAATTCAGCATGGTACATTACTTCATTGCATCATGGCACCTTACTTAAAGAGATGGTTCTAGAGGAAGGAAGGACCCTTAAGGACATATTTCTCTAGCCTATATGGAATGGCATAAGTGGAAAACCAAATGCTCCTACTTCTGATAACATCAGAAAGTAAGCACTGGATCTACTGGTGCATTTACTAAAAACTTACATCAACTGAGACTGGAAACTGCAAGGAAGGAAGGAAGGGAGGGAAGCCACGAAAAGCACAGCTGCAGTAATACACAATGCCATGGGGTTTTCTGAGAGAGGACCAAGACACTACATTTAAATTCTTCTCTGGTGTGATAAGTATCAGTGCAGGAGTCAATTTTACTTTTCTACAAGCAGGGGTATCGGAGGGTTTCGATTTAGTATCCTCACAAAGCTTATGACAACCAGTACAGGTGTTTGCACACTGAACATGGGTTGTTTCTTGTGCAGGGTGGGGTGGACAAGGTGGATACCTGCTTCCTTTATCTGCATTGCACTACCAGCATGAGCCAAGCAAATAGAAAGGAGAAGAGAGATTCTGTCTCAAACCAGAAGATAGAATGTAGTCCCAAAAGGAAACTGCCCAAGGAAAGCCCAGAAGAGGAACAGTCTACCATACCAGTTTCACTCTGCTCGGGTGTTAAAAAGAGCTGAGGAGGATATTTTCTGTAAAGTAGGCTTCGAGACCACAAGTTACTTTCCTAATTTGTAAGCTTGTTTCGGGTAATCAAAACCTCAACCCTTGCATTTGCCACAATAAATCATATGCATAAGGAGGCTTCTCTGACTAGCCCATGACGCAGCCGGCAAATGGGACATGCCATTGCCTCCTTAGAGACATCAAACAAAGCAGTGAAAAGCAGGCTACTACTTTAGAGGAATCCAAGGGATGGGCAAAGCTGCAACAGTCATCAAAGGCCACATTAGGTGAAGAACCAACCCCCGGCAGGGCCAGAAGAGTGCCCCCCTCGAGAAATACTTCCAAGCTTTAAAAGGTGTCAGCAGTGAACAACCTCTTGAACCACTTCAGCTTTACTGGCTGCAAATCACGCCCCTGATTGCAATGTAAAGATCCTGCCAGGAAACTCATCCAAATGCTAGCTGTAGTTTCCCAGACTCTCTCACATGTCTTCCTCTTCTGTTCTAAAGATACTTAAATGTGACTGAAAATGAAGCTGTTTGTTTTGTAACAGAGCAGCAATGTTCAAGCATCACATCCTATAAAGCTTTCTGAAGCTGAGCAGCCACAAACTTCAGTGCCTTAAACTCTGGAACATTGAGGAACAATTAAACACACAACAACAACAAAAACAAAAACCAAAAGCAGCCCATGCAGAGGCAAAAATAGCATCATCCTGTTACAGCAATGCACACATTAAATGCTGCTCTGCAAAACTGTCATTTATTAAACTGTCATTAGATCAACTTCACTCCTTTATTTCAATCACTGCATCTGTATTACCTCTAGATAAATAAGTACCTTTAGAAACAGATTACAGTGAAAAAAAAAAGTCTAACCATATTCTTCAGCTAAAAAGGAAAAGAAAATCAAATTTTTCTCTCTGGTTATAACTGGATGGATGGACAAACTGTTATCTTAGATCTATAAATTACTTACATAGCTTCCATTAACCACCATCCAACAATTTCTTGGGTTTCAAAATTCCTGCCTGTCTCTCCAGTTGGCTTTCCCCACTCCTTTGGTCCTTCTTCAGTGGAACTAACATATGTAAGGGAGGCATGTTCTAAGAGGTGGCTAAAATCCATCATCCCACACTAGGATGCAGAACTCTTCTGTTAGCTGACCTGGTCTCACATTTGTGGTGCTGCCTGTTAGTTCTCTGCTAGGATATGAGAGATGGATGTGTATGGGAAATGCAGGAATGAGGCAGGAACATCCTGCAGGATATCCCAAGAATGGCCAGGCTACAGCAATCAGGCCGAGGCTCCTATTTTTTGCTTTTGTTTAAGTCATCTAAAACCATACCACAAAGAGGCACATCTGATTTAAATAGCACTCACAGACTTTATTTTGGGACAGGATATAGTACATGAATTCTAATGCTATGATTTGGTACTTTAGCAATCCCTGAGCTGCTATAAATGACCTGAGCTAGGGCTCATCTGCTGAAGGCTTGATGATCAGTAGCTTCCTTTCGATTGTCTCATAATAAATTACTGCCTTCCATATAGTAAATCTAGATTTATGTCTGTGTAAAGGAGGGCAGAGTCAAATCCAAATCAGCTGAAAATCTTACAGTTACAGAATCTGCTGAACTGAATACAAGCAACAAAAGGATTTGCATAGGAGGCAAAAAATGACTGAGTGAAAGAGCCTACATTTGTGAGACAGCACAAGGGAATGGACTGAGAAAGGGAGACACCAACCCCCACGAGAGAAGAGGAACCCAGGCTTACCGCGAGTGGCCAGCTAACACAAGTCAGCTTCCTGTAGACCCTGAAAATGTGCATGATGTAGAAGAAGAAAATCATAACCAAGTCGCACATGGTGACAATCTGGAAGAAGCTGTAAGCACTGTAATCTGTCCATGAAGAATTATTTACACTGATGAATCCAATCAGCAGCGAGATCTGGAAGACAAAAGGCACGTTCAAGGTTTTCACTATGGTGCTCAGAGGGTTGTGGAGATGATTTTAAGCACAACAAAATGGCACTCAGAAGACAAATACCTAATGTAAATGGGATGGTCCCAACAAAATGGAAGACAAAGTAATGAGCATGATAATAAGGTCTTATGATTAGCAGATAAATGAGCTGAAGCAACCATTAGGCCTGGGGAAAGGGGCAATGGCCAGAAGGAAAGCAGCAGTTTCAGCCTGAAGAATTCAACTTGAAGATGTCTCGATGTACAACAGAAGAGGTCTCAAATAGAGAAATGGAACTGGATGCCTGGAGTTGCACCAGTGACTGAAGCATCTGAACCCCAGAGACGTTCAGGAGTTCACTGACAGCTGTGAAAACAGAGGTGTCTGTGAACATATTCTCCTTCACTTTCATTTAGTGACATTTCTCACATGCAAAATAAGAGGACCCAAGCTAACAGTTTTACTTTTCCTTTTCTGCCCACTTAAGAGGAGAAGTATTAGGGGACTGTAAGGCAGTGTCAGAGTAAATAATATAAATATTTGGAGGAACTGATTTAATTCACCTCATCCCCCAAACTTTTATAAGTTAACACTGCCACATAAAACTATAAAGCTTTATTGTATGACTTCTTTCAGCTGTAGGCTTGCTAAGGACAAAAGCTATTTCCTTTTTTTCTTTAATCTAATGCTACTTGTTTATTTTACTAATCTTGCTGCTTCCATCAGCTTGGCTAACCTGGGTGATCAAAATAAATATACTGAGAATATACTGAAATATTTTTTTATTACAGACTCAGTCAATGCATGCTTTCAGCCACTGTAATTTTTAGTTCATCTGAAATCAGCCAGAAGCTGTAATGATTCACATTTTAAGTGTTTCTCCTAGACATTAAAAAACTACCTGAGGAAGCCAGCACTTCAAGACTGCACCATCTTTTCCTGCACACTCATCTTCCAAACTCCTAACCAACTGCATTCATTATCAGAATAATTTCCTTAAGATTAAAAGAGAAAAGAAACCAAACACCCCAACGCCCAAACAACATAGTTTAGATTCTCCCTAGGTGTTGGCCAAGTTTCACCTGCTCAGTTCTACGTGGACAGGCTAAATATATGCAGGTACAAGGGCAACCAAAAGGTCTGTATGTAAAACCTTCACAGGGACCTGTGAAGACCTTCACCAAACTCCAGCCAGCCAGCCAGCCAGCCACATCAATGCCTTGACAGTGAACCACCTCAAAACAGTGGCTTCAAAGAAAAATGTCAGTGCTCTGGATTCTTTCCTACACAAGTGTCTAAGCTGTTGTCAGACGTGGTCCAGCTCCATTGCTTTCACTGTGGCAGTCCAAGGATATTAGCCCTGTAAGTGATGCCCTGCTCTCTGAATCTTAATGTCAGTTAAGTAGAATCATCTGACTTAGCTGCTGAATAATCTGAACAATCAGAAGGAGATAATTTACCCTATAATCTACAAGAAACACTCTAAGTGATGTAAGACACAGCTATTATTTCCATAATTTAAAACTAAATTTAATGAAATTTTATTCTATAGGGACACTCAACAACAAGTCACAGCAAGCACTGAGTCTTGCTCTTGGATAAAGGTGGGATGAGGACAATATTCTCTAACCACCAAAGACCAGAAGAAGTTTCCTTTATTCAGGTGTCTTCACAATAATCAGTTCCCAGTTTCAATTACACTGTAAAAATCAAGAAGGAAGTGTTAATTCACAGAAATATTAAATCTGCCCACTGGCTCATTTCACGCATGAACAATTAATTTAGCAGGTTTTTTTACAGTGCACAAAGGATAAGGAGGACTGGACTCTTGAAGCATAACCACCTTACAAATAATAAAAAGCACTGGGAAAAACTCCTTAGTTTAAGCTAGACCCAGTTCTTTCAATTTCATGGACGCATAGCAATATTTTTCTTTTCAGTTAAAAGGTAAAAAAAAAATTTGAAAAGCATAAAGAAGAATGAGAGTCAATCGAGGACAGAGAATATATCTGAGGTGTCACAACCCTCAGAAATAAGAAGATACATGGTATCAATGAAGAATCTGCTCAACTCCCAACAGGATAGAACCGTGGATGTGAACAAACATGCTTTCCGTTTCAACAGTTCTTCACGACTAAAACAACTCCAAATCCAACTAGTAAAGATTCTACCTTCTTTGATTTTAGATGTGCCTCAGCACACAGACAGGAAGAAATCACTGCATGGCAAGAGATATTTCTTTCAAAGATTTACTTTCTTAGCATAAATCTTGCAACATGAGATTTACCTACCATTTCTAAAGAGGGTCCTTGGTTCACTGGCATGTGATTGTGTTTCATAGGACAGGTGCAAAGGGGACCCTCTCAACAACTTTATATAAAGCTGTAGCACATCTCCCACACTATATTGCCAGCAGGTACAGTCAGAGTTTAAAACTCACCTGTTGAAAAAAGAATGCTAACAAATACAGGTAATAGAGCCACACAATATCACTTGTTCTTTGAAACTGACAAATACTGAAGTTCCTTCACCAGATACTGGTTTATCATGATATTCAGGGTGATGACTGTACCTTTTTTCCGCCTGGGATTCTGGTTTCCAGAGAACTGAGTGATAAAGTGATATGTAACTGTCTGGAATACAGCTGAACATCTATCTCAGAAGTCAGTTTGTGACACACAGAGAGAAATGAATGGCAAAGCACTGAAGTGATCAAATGTTATGAATGTTCCTTATGCATCTGTGCTAAGGGGATGCAGGTTTATATACCCTGAAAATAAAACAGGAGGCGCAAAAAAAATCTAGGACACAGCTATTTCCATTTCAATGTAGCACTTCACAGGTCATGAGAGCAACACAGATGTAAGCCATAGGCAGCAAACCAGTGTGACCAGAAGTACAGGCCAAGTGATGGTCAGTCTCATTGGAAGATTTCAGTGTGCTCCACAATATACATTCAGACTCCAAACCTGCATTACAAAAATGGATGAGGGACACATTGCAGGGCACTATTATTTAAGTGCTTTCTGGTTTCTGAGAAGCAAAATAAAGACCATACTCATTAATCAACCCTGAGGAGGGATTTCTGGATTTAAATAAAGTTTCATATTTACTCTGTTTCACAGAAGTTGATCAGCTTTAACTAACCCCCTGCTTGACTCTCCTTTGGACCAGATAATTGAAGTGAGTTGTGAAGCACATTTAGGGACACTGATATATATAAGGAACAATCTTGCAGTCAAGTCAATGTGAGCTAAAGTCAGTCAGCACTCAGCAGACAGAAAGGACATAACAGAGCCTGCAAGACTTTTACAGAACCTGCATTCTCTTCCCTACTTGGAGCTGAAGATAAGGTAACCACATCCTCGCAATGTGATTGTGCAAAATGCTGCCTCTTGAATGGCACTGACCATCCCAAGCCTAAACCCCATTCTGATTTGAACTTACTCAGATCTACCAAAAGAATGAAACACAATTTTCTCTTTCGTGATGTGGGTTTCTTCCTAAAGCAGCCCAGGAAGCTGTTGGCCACCATCACCACAAAAGCACATGGTTGGCTCATGGTCAGTGTGTTGCCCCCCAAGATCCCAAGGTCTTCTCTGGAGAAGTGCTTTCCAACCTCCAGCCTGTACTGGTGCAGGGCCTTACCCTCAAACACCCTCAGACACAGGACATGGCATTTCCCTGTGTTGAACTTGATGAGACTCCTCCCTGTCCAGACTGCCAAGATCTCTCCCCATGACAGCACAACCCCTTGGCACATCAGCCACTCCTCCCAGGTTTTTCATCATCTACAAACTTTCCAGGAGTGCACTCGGCATCATCATCCAGGTCATTAATGAAGATGTGGAACAGTGCCAGCCCCACTGTGGACCCCTGCGGTACACCACTAGTGACTGGCCTCCAACTGGACCTTGTACCACTGATCACAACCCTCTGGGCTGGGTTGTTCATTTTTAAATCCATCTCAAAACCCACTTACCTAATCAATACCCTGTCAGCTTGTCTGTGAGGATGTTATGGGCGACTAGAACCTTACCAAGATCAAGGTAAACCACATCCATCACTCTTCCCTTGTCCACCAAGCTAGTCACCTCATTATGGAAAGCAGTAAGGCTGGTCAAGCATCATTTCCCCTTTATAAATCCATGCTGACTACTCTGATCACCTTCTTGTCCTTCATGTGTTTGGAAATGCTTTCTAAGAGGATTTTCTTCATCATCTCCCAAGGGATTGAGGTGAAGCTGACAAACCTGTAATTCCCTGGATCTTCCTTCCTGCCTATAGATATTACATCAATCTGTTCAGAATGGCACACTTGCCGTTTGTACCTCTCAGGCTAGAGAAGACAGGGAAGGACTGGACAAGAGGGTAACATTCTCCACCTCTGTGCTGTAAAATGGTTCTGGAAGTGTTCCCTCTAAATTCTGTTCCTTTTTAAAAATCAGCTGGTTTCCTCATTGTTTCTTCTTGTCCCTGACAAAGAACGAGCATCTGAAGTCTACTGGTCATTATTACACTCAGTAAAAAACACGAAAAATGTGTATCAAGACTTCAGGGAAATTAATCTTCCACTGCAGGAAAATTCAACATCTTCTTAACAAAAAGAGAGGAATTGTGCCTTTGTATTCAGAAGCGATTATATAAAGGAAGAAGATACAACTTCCAATTACTCCTAAGGCAAATGCTTCTCAATTTTCTATACCTTTTAACTGAAATGAAAAATACTGCTATGCTTCCATGAAATTGAAAGAATTGGGTCTAGCACCCTGTGGGCATTAGGCCCAGATGCTGTTGTACTCCTGATTTCAGATGGTTTGAATTCCACCTCTAACTCCCCATGCTCACTCTTGGGTGGCTGTAGTCCTGCAAATGCAATTAGGTTACAGAGAAAGCTTGGCTCCAAACACCTTATCCACATGGGAGCATGCTGGGCATGATGCTGAGACCCAAAGCAGGCCAACCACACAAGCCTCAGCCTTTCTGTGGCTTCCAGTCCTGTCACTGGTCACAGAGGCCACCAGTAAAACTGCCCAAGAGCTGCCTGCCCCTCAGGACTGATGGGCTGGGCTCTCCTGCACTAACACACGGTGCTGGAGCGCACCAGCACAGATGAAAAAGCCCAGGCCAAGCTGGCAAGTTCAAAGAAGTTGAATAGAGAATCACCTGCTCCAACAGAGTGCATGCCCACCAGTCCAGAGATTACAAGTAGTTTTCTTCACCAGTGCCCTGAGGGTAACAAAGAAAAGGACTTGTTTTGCTTTGCAAGTACCTACAAGCCAGCTGGCACCACAAAGCATTTTCTGCTCATGTGGTAGAAGATTGTAGTTTATCTGACCACAGAACAATTTTATAACCCAGGAATCAATCTGTGCAAGTGCTTTGTATGATCTTTTTCTACTGTCCTGCTATAATGGATGTCATAAATAAAGCTCTGGCTTTATTGCCAATACCTAATTCTTCTGTAACATTTGGAGAGAACTAAATTTTCCACAGACACGGCTACCTGCACAAACATAAATCCTGCATGATCTCCAATACTGAAAAGAACCTGCTCTTAAAGGAAAGCCTAATGTTCTGAGGATGAGAGGCCCATTTCCACAGGCAAACACTGACACAACAAGGGAGGAATTGTAAGTCACTGACTCTTGAATCCTGACCCCAGTTTTGTAACCTTATTTCTGTCTGAACTTCAGTAAATCATGTATTTCACCATTTCAGCGCCTCCAGTCACCAAATGAGAACTAATAAAGACTTCACATGCATTGTGCTAAAGTTTTGCACCTTCAAAACACTTCAGACATGTAAAATAAAGGCAAAAATGTTGAGGACTGCCAATAAATGTCATCTTGTCTAGGGAAAGATTACTGTTTTCCTTCACAGAATGAATGAAAAAAAATGCTCATTAAAAATACCCCAACAAATAAAGAAACAAAAAAAGACAAAACCCCCCAAACCATACCAAAATACCCATATCCTTTCCCTCCCTGCTCCCCTCTCCAAAAAGCCCAAATGGATAATCAACAGATCACAGATGTCACAGACAAGCAGGTGTTTAAATCATCCAAGAAGGAAGCCACACAACAAGCAAAAGTAGGAAAAGGTTCACTTTTTGTAAGTTTCTTTGAGTTGCTACCTCAGCACACAAGACAAACAAAAATGATAGTCCTACCTCACTGGAAAATGGAAATTGGTATTTATTTCCTGTCTGTCATATATCTACATATAACCAACTGTGAGCAGTGATTCAAAAAGCACACCATGCACAAGACATTGTAAATAAACTGTTTTCTAATCTTTAATGCTAGGACTACTTTGCTGCTCACCCTCTTGACCATCCCAGACTGTTCAGTACTGCACATTTTCAGTCACTCCTGTGCAGCAGTTCTTTCATTACTCTGCCAGTGGAGTGGAGCACAGGTCACCCTTTCCCACTGTGGCTGTGCAAGGCCCTGCACAGTGGGGATGTTCTGCTGTGGGTGTGACACAAGCTGCCTTCACAGCAGCTCACAGGAGCTGGGCTTTCTGTGGTTAAAACCTGTTGATAACATATCAGTGCTCCTGCTGCTGCTGCTGAACTGGGCTCACACAGCAACAAGGTTTTCTGCCACTCTTCTCCCTCCCCTCATCCCAAAGCAGAGGGTAACATGTTGGCAATGACAGCTGGCTCCAGCTGAGCAATGGGATTTTCCAGCCCACATGATGTTGTGTTCAGTGATAAAAGCTCAAGACAAGGAGGTTTAAGGGAAAATATTTTAGGTTATGGCCTTTCTCTTCCCAAGCAACCATTATGTGTAGAATCATTGACTCACAGGGTGTTTTGGGCTGGAAGGTACCGTAAAGACCATCTATTCCCAACCTCCTGCCATGGGCAGAGACACCTTCAACGAGACCACCTATTCAGCCTGGCCTTGAACGGAGTAGTGGAAGAATTTACAGCTTTGCCTGTGTGTGCAGCTTTTGCTTTCCTCATAAAACTGTCATTGTTTTGATCCATGGGTCTTTTTGCCTCCCTTGTATTTCCTCCCCATTCTGCAGGGGAGGGCAGTGAGTGAGAGAGAGGCTGGCTACTGGCTGGGGTTAACTCACTGCATGTGGCCTACCCCTTATCTGGATTTCTAGCTGCTGTGACAGTACAAAGAACAATATTAAAAAACTTCATTGCAGAAAGACACAGGCTATGGTTTTTACAAAACCCAAGACGATGTACTGAATTTCCAGGCTGAAAATGCTATCTTACCATGTAACTTTAAGCTTTGGATAATAATTTTCTTTCTCTATATAGAAATAAGATGTGAAATGCCAACCTAACTGCATGAGGAAAGATAACATTAATAAGAAGTAAAATTGCCTCAAGGTGCCCAGTTACAGAGAAACATTATAACTCTTATCTCAAATTTTTACTATAATACTGTGACATATACATCCTCATGTATAATCCACCCAGCTCTGTGCTATCTTTTCATTTAATTACTTTGCTATGCAATGTACAACCACATCCTTGTGTTTCTCTATTTTTTTCTTTACTTTCCCCCTCTAGTATATCCTCCCATAAGAAGAGACACCTTTTTGTCTCCAGTGTTTCCTTTCCTTTTTTTTTCTGCCCCTTATTCCTCTTTCCTCTTCTTTCCCTCCAGCACACTCCACATTTCTTCTCCTTTTGTATCTCTCATTCTTTCCCATCCAAACTTCCCTCTATACATGACAATGCACCCCAATTCCCTCTTTTAATGTTCCCTAACTATCCTGCCTACTCTCAGAGCATGTACTGAAATTAGCTAACCAAAAATTAGCACCATTAAGGGGGAAAATGTCAGGGGACAGGATTCAGCATAGTGCTACACCTGCACAAACACTGTAGGCAGCAGCTCTGGCTCACCAGTTTCCTGTTGGTAATACCTGAAAGCGTTTTTCTTTTTCATCCATTGTACTTGCTGGAGGACTGATGAACCTTTGTACAGCTTTAATGCCCCTCCTCCTGAATCTGAAAAGAGGAGGATCCTGAGAACTATTCATAAAATTGATAAAACTTGTTTGATTTCCACTATCTTAAAACTTACCCAAGTTTTAATGCAAGCAATTGTACAGAAACTGTGTGCAAATTTAGAGCAAGGGACAGAACTGACTCTCACGCAGTTTCATCACAGTCTTTAAAAAAAAAAATATAATAAGAGCTAAATGCTTTTTGTATTTGAATGAAAAAAAGTCAAAGTTTCCAGCTTGTGACACCAGCCAAAATAGTAAATGGAATTTTCCACCCCTGTGAGAGCCAATCAGGATAACTGCCCTGGAGAAATGTCACTGACTACAGCCGGACATTTCCAAATGTTACACCTCAACACAATGAAGCAACACCCACATATTATTAAGTACATATTTCTGGATGGAGTAAAATAATTTTCTAACAGCTTCCCAAATCAGAAAGATGAGCAAAGCACAGACCAAGGTCACAACTGCAGTTCATGCAAGACTGGTTCAGGTAATTTAGGCAGCAATGTTGACTGCTGCTGTAATCGAGATTTCCTTCTTCCAGGGCAGTGTTGGAAATGTGAGCTGCAACAGACAAACCCCTACTAGACAAAGAAGATAAAAGGCACAGTCCATCTGAGACTTCATTAAATGACAGATGAAATCAGCTGCCTGCAAGTGCATAGTTCTGTGAAGCAGTCAGTCTTTGGTTGCACAATCATCTCTCAGCCCCTGCGTCTGGGCAGATTTCCTTCTTGTCTGGCTGCTTTGCTAAAATAAGGAGGCTGCCTGGCCTCTGATAAGTCACCTCTCTTGTGCACCACCATCCACAGGCTATTTATTGAAGATAAAAATGGTGGGAGGGTGAGAAAAGTCAAAGTAATCTTATTCAGACCCTTTACAACACAGGTAAGAGGACAATCCTAAGTACAAGCAAGTAGTGTTCTATATCTATTAATAAGAAATTATCTATCTGCTCAGACCCAGGCCTCAGTGGTAGAAAAGGGTGTGGGGTAATCCCAAAACCAGCATATGAAGAACATTATTAAAGAGCCCTTGTTGCAGGGTGTTAGCCATGGTCATTAAAAAGGCAATTCTTTGTAATGACTAGCTGCAATTAAGTCTTGCCTGCCACTGATCACAGTGCATGCAGGACTTCAATCCCTCCCTTGCCAGCTGAGCTCTCTCCCTGCCTCAATCCCACAGCTGCCTGCACACACTGAAAGGCACCATACAATCCTGCATGTCATTTACTGAAAGCTGAGGACTTCATCGTTACATGGCAAACAATATGCTATATTCTCATCAGGCAGTGAATTAGTGAAAAAAAGAAGTAACAAGAAAAGCTTGCTACTCACAACAACCTCATAATTTTATTTCTTCTTCTCTCCAATTTGTTTAAAAATCAACTTAAATTTGAAACATTCCAACTGTGAAAGCACTGTCAGTAAGCTTTTCCAATCTACATAAAAGCTGCACACACGACCCTCAAAGTATTGCAGCAACTGAGTAACATTGCACAAGTGGCATAATGCAAGTTACAAACGATTCCCCAAACACATAAAATCCACTGCAAAACACTATTAATGACACAGCTGACTGCTAGCATGTCTGCAAAGGATAGGATCAGAATTTTTAATACAGCAAATGCCCTAGAAATGTTCCAGATCTGGGAAACACATCTGCTTTCCCCCTAACTTTCAAAGAGGTGCCACCTGGAACAACAGAAAATACTACTGTGGACAAAGCCAGGAGAACCCTGTAGCTTGTTCATTTATTAATAAAGAATTAATTCTCTGTGCAGGCAACACCCCCATGTAACAGCTGGCTGGCCACCCACTCCAGTGATCTCTCCCACCAAGTAGTAACCCCCAAATTACGGATGAGCCTGCTCTTTCGGGTAAGAGCAGCAACACATCCTCTGTATAACTGTGTTATTTTTCTGTAGATACAAAGATACAACGATTCAGCCTATGCTCTCTGCCCTCGCCCAGTTCTGGTGCTTGTTGGGAACCTGCATCACACACAAACAAGCTCATTTAGAAGAATACCACCTTATTACTGCAAAAAAAACACATGGCCCCTGCTGTAGTTCACCCAACTGTAGAAGATCATCTATCTTGCACAGTAGAGAGAATCTCTAAATCACATCTCAAAAGACTACAGGAAGTAAAAAACATTGTAAGAGACTTGAATCTCCAGACTCCCCTAGGAGAAACTGAAGTATCTGGTGATAGCAACCAAAAATGAGGGAATTAGTATAACCAAATCTCTCCAGATTCAAAAATTGCACAGAAAGCTGTGATTGATACTTCTCTCTTCTGCAACTCAAGCACTTCCAACACCAAGATCCTCCTGGAGAGCCAGGTCAACTGTTCTCTCCATCTGGCAAACCTGAAAGTCAGACAGAATGACAGGAGGAGACAGTCCACAGTGTGAGTAGGTTTGTGTAAATAGAGAACAACTGCAGGAGACTGCCCACCTCACCTGCCATACTTCCTTCTAGTTGGCTGGGAAGATAAACTGCTGGCAGAAACCAGGCACCTCTGAGACTACCACTCTGAACAATTCTCAGATATATTGTTTGGCCTGTTTGGATTGAAAAGCCAGTGGAGTCTCATATTGCCAGTGATATACAATATGGAAAGAGCTTAATCCATACTTGTGAGCTATAGAGCTCTTGTAGATAAACTTCATGGCTGTCTAAAAATGGATCCACTGACTATGCATGGCAATACCACCTACAGAGAAGGAGCCCACGTTGGCAGGCCAACCAAGCCTGGTTCAGACTGGCTGGCTGCTAGAAGCCCAGGGTACGTTGTGTATATTTACAGGCAGCAAAGTTCCCACCATGTTCTGGATATCCAACACTTACACAGCAGCACAGAGACAGTGAAAACTAAGATAGGAACATATAACACAAAAACCAGTACCCCATGGCAATGACCATTCTAGTTAACCTATCAAATTGGATGCATGAAAAAATAAAAAGCAATCTCATCTTCCTGGAAGTTGTTGCTGAGATGAAGGGATACCATGTGAGCCACATGGTGATGTCTCATGCCTGCCAACCCTCAGCAAGCAATCTGCTCATCACTCTCCCTTACAGATGCTGCTCACAACACAACCCCTTCTCACTGTCTGAGGCATTTAGTGCTTGACTGATTCAGATCTTCAGTTGACACCTGCCATATCTCTCCCTGCCTCAGAGGTCACCACACTGACATCTGGCAGTCGCACAGACAGCAGTTGAAAAGTTCTTATCTATCATCTCAAGCAAGGGCTTTGCTAAGCCATGGGAACGGAGCCTTGAGCAAGGTCTCCTTGAATGAGAGGAGGACTCATTTACATCACCGAAGTCCATGTTGTTAGCTGTGCTGGCATATCATGATTTTCATCAGGAAAATACAGATGAGAGCTCCTGAAAACATCATGACAATCCCCAGATGAACTGGCATCATCACAGCCTCGCTGCTGGATCAGGGTGGGTCTTTGCACACCAGAGAACAACCTTTTCCAAGTGTGAATACTTGATGCTTAGCAAGGTGCCACAGAAGTGAAGGGCGATGAAAGAGGGGGAAAAATGAGAATAGATGAGATTCCCCCGTGGGACTGTTGCAGCTGACAGCTTTCAGTGAGCGCCTGGAGACTGACAGGCCTCTCCAACAGGCTGAGACAGCACTCCTGTGTTTGCTAGGAAGTTGGATACTCAAGCAATTGCCAAAAGGCTCAACAAGCCAGCAGGTGAGAAGCAGCAAGTGGGGACTGTGCTTTTCCCAAACAAAGAAAAGAGCTCTTGCAGAGCATGATTACAGACTCGAGAAAAATAGGCCAAGTCAGTCTGCAGTTGTGCAGCTGCTGATGGTCATCTCACATTAACAGCATACTTCTTGCCCAGCTGTCAGCACTAGTGTCTTGAACTCATTAGTGGTACCCCTAAAAAAAAAGTAGCAACACAACAATCTGCCAAAAAATATTATAAGAAAATTCCCCCTGAAGCAGCTTCCCAATTTTGTCATCATCACAGTTCCATTTTCCTTAAGGGAAGTTGGGAGCAGAAGAGGAAGCCCTAGGCATTGCAGCTGCTGTGATTGTAGCAGGAACAGCAGCCAAGTTTGTTTTGGCTTTGAAAACCTAGCCTTGACCAGTCATGCACATCTGTCCTTGCCATTACATTTATCAAATGACCATCATCAATCACAGTGCAGGGACTTGTTTCAGCCACAATGACCCCTTAAAGAATCTCAGTTATGCAAAGAAGAGGAAGCTCACAGGCGGGTGAAGGGAAATCACAGCAACTTCAGAGTCTGAAGTATGTACAGAAAATAGCAATTTCTGGCTGCTGTATACTTTACATATCACCACAAAATAGGGGGACAAGGCCACAGCACATATGCCATGACAATAGCACAAAGGGGACAGCTCAGCCACAGGACTGAGTGAATACCTCACAGGGCCTCCCCAGGGAGGGGAGTGGAGGAAACACTTACTCATAGAGGGAAACACTGTCTGGCTTTGGGGGACAATACCCCGGTAATGCAGAGCAGGTACCAGAGCCTCAGCGTCAGGTGTGCTTCTCTCACTGGTGGCTTCTACTAGATCACAGTGAGACACAACAAATTGTTTCAGCCCCTGCAGCCCTGGAACCCAGTGAAGGATGCTTGGCAAGGTGCTCTTTGTCATGGCTTTTTTTTTGGTCAGGGTCTGAGCAGGTGGAGACTGAACTTGTAAACAAGGGATCCACTGGTTTCTGTCGCTCTGTGGCAGGAGAGGAGGGCGATGTTCAAAGGGACACCATCTCCTAACAAAGTGAGGACAGGGAACAAACACACTGCCCTTACACATCTTAAAGGGAAGTCACAGAGCAGTAAGAATCCAGGTTTTTCACCACATCTTATTATCTACAGACACCATGTGACTGTAGATAAGATTTTTAAACTGCGCCTTAAAATTTAACTTCCCATAAAACAAATATGCCAGGAAACCACTGCCAATACTTCACTCTGCTCTTTCAGGCATACTAAACACGTCTCAGGTGATGTGGTAAATTTCTATGCTTCATTTCCCTTTTGTTTTTTGTTATTTCAGAAAATGTATTTGTTGACCCCTGTTCAATCACCTCTACAGAAAGCATCACCTCTACATGCACAGAGATTGTTAATGAATGTATTGCAACAAATCCTAATGGATGCACCAAATAAGCAATCAGAGATGGCTCCAAATTTGAGTTTTGAGAAAGCCTCTTTTAATAAATAACAAATAAAACATTCACTGACACATTCAGAGCAGAGATATCCTAGTATTTAATAGTGACTATAATTGCCTTTTTACAAAATGTACTGGAGTTGATTTTTTTAGCCTTCTAGAGTAGTTCCAACATCAGAAAAATTACAAGTTTCTTTTTTTCCTGAAAGAGGTAGATAGAAATTGAAACAGATGGTACAAAACCCTCCCCTGCCCAAAAGAAAAAGCAAAAGGACTACATTCTCAGCTTGTGGTTTGAGACACATGGAACCACTTCAAGCTTATATATTTCCTGCCCTTCCATTCCAGACACTTGTTCTTGCCCACAGTAGCCTCTATGGCCACACTAAAGGTTCCCTAAAAATACTTAGGGAAAAAGAAAACCAGAGAGCTGAAGTAAAGCTCCATTAGTTCCCTAGTACTGTGTAACCTGGTGGACATCTGCATCACTGCAGCTGAGAACAGCTGCATGGAGACGAGACAAGGGGAAAATTCCTTAAAATGGTGTTGCTTGTAAAATTTCATCTCATCAAATAAAAGTGTGTCAGCCTACCAGCAAGCACTCCTTGGCTAACAGGCAGAGAACACAGTGTTTGCTTCCAGCTCTTACGCAAACACCTGGACAGAAAAAATGGCCACCCAGAGCAGCAGCATGGAAAAACACCACTGGCTGAGGCAGCAGGTTTTGGTGCCCTCAGAGGGGAAATAACAGGACCTCCCAGTCCTACTGGGCTTAATTACTAAGCTTGGACATTCCTTACTCGAGTGCTCCAGCTTACTTTGGAGCCATCTAAGACTCAGATAGTTTCTTCCTTTCTCTTTGTTCAGCATGCCCAGCCAAGGTCATTGTACTGCAGTTTCCAGCAGAACAACAAAAATAATGAGCAGCTACAACAGCACTGACCTTGGCCTCAGAAAATATTTCTCATTGCTTAGCCAGTAGTTTATCTTGCACATTTTTGGGGTGATTTTCCTCAGTCCCCCAGAATGCACAGTCTATACAGGACTCACAGACAGGCTTACAATTTCAGCACCTCTGCATATCACTAGAATGCCTCCCTTCTGACTGAGCAGCTTTATCACCACAGAGGCAAAATCATGTCACTGACACACTGCTGCACAGAATTAAATGTTTTACTTCAATCACCACCGTGGACAGAAAGATATTTCCAGATCAAGTTAAAAGATTGAGTAGCTCTCAAATAATTACAAGCAGCACTTGCTTTTATGAATTTCTTCTTCTTGCATCAATGATTTTGATTAGGAATTGTTTTCTTGCACTGATTTAGCTTTCTTTTCGTATTTTAACTTCTTCTGAATATAGCTCCCCAGTAAATTTGTCTGATATTATACAGCACATTTAGAAATGAAACTTGGCTACAGCAACCTAACTACCAGCATTCTCTAAGCTTCGATGTTAGATGAATGAATATTCTCTTGAATACTATTATGCAACTGTATGTTAGCATACAAATAACACAGGGAGGTTTCAGCACACTTCAAAGTTGCTCAGAATTACTGACTGTCTTGTTGGCCATTCACTTGTCAAGTATGTCATTGCTTTTGTCAAGGCATACTTTGGAAATTAAATAGATACTCTGCAGAAAAGCTTTAGCTATTGCTTAGCATTTTTTACAAGTTAAAATGATGTTGTTAAGTCAACTTTTATTGAGTTTATCCTTTTTTGACATTACAGTTGCTTGTAAATCTTTTCTTCAGCCTTGAGAAGGTAATTTTGATTTTTTTGTTTTCTGTCTTGTGAAACTGATGGCTCATATTGAGCTGACAGAATAGAATCAGCACTGGTTTTAGCTAAAAACACCCTGTGTTCTGAGGCTGTGCTTACTCTGACAGAGCTGTAACAGTCACAGTTGTGTCATTGTGGGAACAATGGCCTTCAGTCTGAACTGTGACCAAAGTTAGCTTGGCCCAACCTGGGGGAAGTGAAAGAGAGGCAAAGAAGGCCATGGGTCACTCCACACCTCTCAGGAAAAAGGAGTGGTCCAAGAACAGTTTGAGAAGCCTGAGAGACCTGCACAAGCATGTGCTGTGCCATGATGGCTCTCCTACATGTGAGCTCTCAGCTCTTCTTTTCTCTCTTCAGCCTGTATGGTCACACTCCTGCAAAGCTCTGCACCAGACACTTTGCACAGGTGATACAATCACTCCTACCAAGTGCCTGAGAGAGTGGGACACCTCTACAGGCTCCCTGTCTAACATGGGCTGTGCTGAAAGCAGACCTGTCCAATACAGGGTCAGTGGCATCCTCCAGACTTCAGCTGTAAAAATACAAAAAGCACATGAAGGGCTCCAGGACAAATTCAGTGGAACCAGACTAGTTTCAATCTATGAGCACTGGCACTTGAGCCACCCTGGTGACAATACAAATGCACATTCATACCACAGACCCTAATGGCACAGGATGCCTCAAAAAACTCCCAAGAACCCAAATGAGAACTTGCCAGGCTAAGCAACAGAGGTTCCTACAAAGACTTACAATAAAACAAGTCAGCAGTAGTACAGACACAAAGTAAATGTGCCTCAACCAAACTAGCACAGCCCATGCAGAATGCTGAAGAGTGCCATCTGTGTCAATTTTGGCAAGCTGGCTAAAATTCAAGTAATTCAAGCCAGTTTCTCTTAGTATTGTGCACACTGATACACACCCACTCACACACTTGGTTAGTACACTGCTGCTACAGAACCAAGGTGGGCACAGCGGGATCCTGGATGTAGCCCTAAGAGATCTTGGCAAAACAGCAAATACCAAAAAAGCAGAAGGAAAGAAAAGAAAAAGCAAAAGCTGAATTAACATCATCAAGTTAAACAGGCTGAAGTAAGTTAGATGTTGAAATGCTTTGCAATTTCCTGTTAAAATCAGAGTGTCAGTTCAGACTAGATTTTGAAAAGAGCCCCAGCTAAGGTTAGTAACAGTCACACATGGAAAAGCAGCTTTCAAATTGTCTTACTGCCACACAAAATACACAGGTCTGCATAACTATGCTTTCTCCTCCACTTTATTTTCAACATATTTATAGACTATTCCCTAGGCCAGGAAGTCAATGCATAAAATACACCGTCTTTTCAAAGCTATAACCATTCTGCAAGGTTAAAGAAAATTATCTAGAAAAAAAAGTAAAAGAATTTGTGTAGGCTTACAGGCCAGAAACACTTCTTTCTTCTCAATTTCATTCTATGCTAGAAACCACAGCACCCAGAATTTCAAGCAAAACCACTGGTAACACCCAAATTAGCAACAATTCAGGCTGCACAATCTCTTCAATATTCCGAAGTTTCAGTCCTGTCTTACAGCAGAACGGCTGTAACATTATTTTCTATCTCCTTCCCATGATTTCCATAGCATGTTGTTCTTATCTATTAGAATTATGTCACTCACATATACATGCAATTGTTGGGGTTTTTTAGCTTGCAAGCACAGCAAACAGCTCTTAACATTACAGTAAATGGTGAAACGTTTCTTTCTTGCTCTCCGTCACATCCTTTACGTCTTGGTAAAGGGGACTGAGGAAGAAAGACAGAATGCAACTTGTAACATTTCCTCTCCACGACCACAGCCACTCAGAAGACCAGTACACAATTTAGTGTGATATATATCCAACCCAAATGGCCTTACCTTTGCCCTTTGCCAGCATAAGGGTTCTCCTTCTCAGTAAGACCACAGCCACCAGCCACACCAACACTAGCACAGAAATGTTACCAGATTTAGCATAAAGGAGAACTAGCATAGGAGAATTGAATGCTAATAAAAATGGACCTGTGGGTATATATACTGATTTATACTTCTTTAAGAAGAGATAAAAGTGAATTGCAAAAATATTTCACTCTCCCTATTTTATTGGGTGCAGGAGTAAATATAGAACAAATGTATTATGGTTCTTTCTACGTGTTACAGCACCAATGTGATTTTCTTATGGAATTATTTGGGAAGACACTGTTGTGATATGTGATATTGCAAGAAGTTCATTTGCCCAAAGTTCCTTGAATACCTGAGGTAACTCTTATTGATGTTTACAGGCAAGATGAAAAGCAGAAGAAATATAAGAAAGTGAAGCTGAAAGGGTGCAAAGGAAAAATAATTTAGATTATTTTAACTTCTGTTAAAGTCACTGCAGAAAGCCACTTGATTAAATTTGGATGAATTTCAGATTGAACCGCATTGATAAAATACGACTTTATGCAAAGTATGTGAAGCATTACAGAAAATTACATAGATTTACATCCAGCACATGAAAATATGTAAAGCATGTAAAGAATGCACGCACTTAATACATGCACCAGAAACTGACATTACAGCACAAATAACCATGCTGTGGTAGTTCTACAAGTAACACCTCAGAGCTGTAAGAGACACCACAGCAGGGTGGAGGGCAGAGAGGATTAGTTCTTTCTAGTCCATAAAAGGAACTGCCCTTTCCACAGTGGTGAAAGCAAATAGACTTTCAGTTCATCTGCAGAGAACAAGTCTACTGTTTCAGGGCAACAGGTTCAGTTGCAATGTAGACACATGCACCCTTGTCTCCTCAAAAGGTTCCCAGATCCACTCAATGGTTTGGGAACAACCCAAGCCAGAAGAAGCCAGCAGACAGCTCTTTGTGTTCCTACTGCACAGCATTCACAGTGAGGAACAGCTCCGAGGTCTCACGGGAGCAGATGCTCAGCAGGTGGAGGCAGCCATGACCAGGTGTGGTCAACCTCATCTTTTGCTACTGAGGGTCATTTCTAGGGGCAACTGAGAGCTAACAACGAACTGGAAGAAACTGGGCAGTTTTTAAAGAGAAACTTGAGGATTTGATATTACTACTCAGTAACTTAGAACATAATGAATCCCAGCTTTGAATGATGGTTTAGAAATCTGGGTGCTAATAAACTACACAACTTTAAAAAAAATGACCAGACAAATACAGGCAGGGGGAACGAAGGCATTGGGAGCTTACAAATGATGAAGGCAACAACTCCAGGATAAAATGCTGTCAAGGGCACAAGTTTTTGCAGGACGAAAACGTACGTGTGGAGGTATCAGTACATGATGTCTTTCATGCTCTTTCCTGGGTATTATCACTGCCACTACCATAATTAAGCTGACAAATCACCCCACAGATAATTATGGGCCATAAAAATGAGAAAGAGCTTATCCATCTGTTAATCTTCTCCACATCTGCATGGAGATGAATTTCATGCACTTAAGCATCACATCAAATCCTGGCAGTGTTCCACCATCGACTGGTTTTGAATTTCAGCCATCCATCTCCCACATCCCTGCCTGTGTCACTGGGTCACTGCTGGAGGTCTCTGACAGACAGGGCACGGAGACAGCTGGAGCTGCAGCCTCAGCTGTGGTGCCCACCCGTACCAGACCGCTGTGGGCATTGGCATTTGGCCCCGCTGTCTCCTAAAAATTTCCCCCCGCTACGGAACGAGGTGCTGCACAGCAGCACGATGTGCCATCGCATCACGGTGCTATCGTTGCTAATGGCAAAAAGTTAACACTGCTGCTTTGGGCTCGTACGCGTCCGTCTGTCTGGTCAGAAGCGCTCGTTGCTGCATTAGGAAGGGGCAAAGGCAGCTTCCGACAGACGGCAACGCTTCATTCTGCCAGAGGAACGTGGGTTTTTCGTTCTGCTGGGAGCTGCGAGAGCTGGGGGGCCAAACGGGCACGGAGCCGCGCCCCAGCACTGCCCGACGGCGCTCTCCGAACGCGCCGCCACAGGAACCGTCCGGCAGGACGAGCGCGATTCCCGCGGGCTCCGAGGACCCCAACAGGAGCCCCGGCAGCGCCCCGCGCCCCGCTCACCCCTTACCATCTGGGCCACCTTCAGTATGCCGGCGCAGGAGCGGAAATAGTCGCCGTCCATGAGCTCCACGTCCGAGCCCGCCGAGGAGGAGGCGACGGTGACGGGCGGCGGGGCTGCGGGCCCCCCGCTGCTCACCCCGGTGCGGATCACTCGCGCCCCGTGCGACATG
>JANPWX010000089.1:1339838-1376685 GCA_024734555.1 Trochalopteron elliotii | reverse complement strand
AATGCTCAGTTTGTGCTGATTCCTCCAATTTTAACTAGATATTCAGAACATTTCAAAAACAAAATAGTTGGTATCTGGGCAACAGATGAGAAATTAAACAGATGAGAAAGAGCATGGAAAGTAAGATACTTATCTTTCTGAAAGGAAAGAGCAAGGCAGGTAAGTTATGACTTGTGAAGAAAAAAAAAAGCAAGGCCAAGTACAAAGCAGATTTTTGCCTAGTATGTATTTTTTTAAAATTCAGAATTAAGGATTCAACTCACAGATTTGTCTTTGGAAAAATTTGGAAGTCATTCTGCAGATATTCCCTTGAGGGTCAGCACTGAAGTTTCAGAGAGCACATAGACATTTTGCCAGAATCACTCCTTATCTGATTTTATCTTACATTAAAGGGCTTACTCTGACATGTAACACACAGTTGCCATAACAGTTCTAGGTAAACGGAATGAAACAGAACTTCCTCTTAGCTCTATGCCCTCTTACTGTCTCTGTCCACAAATGAGGTCTGGGTTACGAGTTTAGACCAGACCATTGCAGTTACTACAAAATCTTGAAATGTTTGTGCAAACACAGTCCCATCCTTTGGAGTTGAAATAGATACATCAAATATCAATTAAGAAAGAATTTCTATTACTACTGAAGCATTTTTACTGATGAGAAAAATATTGATGAGAAATCACAGATGAAATTTTAATTCTGGCTGTATTTCTAGTCACACTTTATCAGTTGGCACTTGGATCATTTCAATGCCTTTGATTCTTTTTTATCCCAGCAATGGAAAAGAGCATACGGGATTTTAATGGCACATTTTATCTGTGTAGATAAAATGCAGAGTTGGTAGCCATTCTTCCTTCTCACAACTGGATAAATTTAGCAAGCAGCAGACAGTCTGACCTATGCTGTGTAGGCCAAATGCAATTTGCAGACAAGTATAGGTTTTTAAATAATATCTTGGCTTCCCTTACACTGAAATCTTATGACTGACAGTTAATCAAGAAGAAAACTATGTGATCGAGAAGGGAATTAGCTGTCTGCTGATAAATCTTCTACAAGGCACATATGTAAGCAACCACACACCATTTAGTTATAAGGAGAAATAAAGAAGGTTTTTTTAAGCAGTAAGGTTTCTCTACTATCATATATTATCAAGCAAATAAGCTTTTGAAGACTAGAAGGGAATCCAAATCTTCTTAATCCAAGAATTAAAGATTCACCAGTCATTTTAAATGAGGAAAACTTTAAATAACATCATAAAATAATCACAACCTTTTACTCACCACAGAATTCCCAGAAAAAAATCCTTAGGTGATTTGTATTTGAAAGTAATTTTCAAAGGTATCTGTTTTGAAAGTCATATTCTGTCATACTTTTGCTTGATTCAAAGTTATTTAAATAGGAGTATCATCTTCATTTGGTAAACTAACAAGTTGCAGATGATGCCAGTAGAAAGGAGGGAGGAAATTCCTTGCTTGTAGCACTGGTGTCTTGACAATTCTTCTGTGGATTTAATCTTTATATCATTTAATAGCATTTAGAAACTCAGATTTTAATAAGAGAGATTAATGGCCTAATCTGGGGAGAAGAAAACCCAAACAACCACAGCCTGTGAAAAACAAGAAATGTTACCTTTAGCCAGAGATCTGTGATACCCTCGGTAGGTTGAGCACTGAGCACTAAGGAGGTGTTGTCTGGGCCCGTGTTTTGGAGCCTGTTGGATCTGAGAAACCTGTTAAGGTAATGTGCTCCAGGCACAACCTTTCTTCAGCTTTGGACCTGAGCTTCAGGCCTACAGTAACAGGTTCCAAAAGCAACCTTGTGATGTGAGAAGCTGTTAGAATATGCACACTGACAGGATCATCAGAATGTTTGGTAGTATATATTATACTCTGAAAAAGAAATTTAAAAAGCAACTTTCTACTCCCAGTTTACAAAACATGTACATTTGGATCATTTATTTTTTTTAAACTTTCAGGTGGGTTTTTCTGCACAATGTCACTTTTCATACATAATAATTATACAACATCAATCTTAGTTTTGGTAGCACTCAGTATGAAAAGTATACCTGTAACATTCAAAAAGTTACATTTCCAACCGTGGCACACTGAGTAAGATTTATTAAAGGTCTAGTAGTAACAACTATACAATGTCTAGAAAAATACCATGTTAATTTTAAAAGAAGCAGTATGAAATTTTATTATATAGTACAAAGTCAGGTTAAAAATGTCTCTAAAGACAGCATTGTCATAAATAATCATTTGATCCCAGTTTATATTGTGTCAATTCTAAGAGAAATGTTCAAAAACACCTCACCCCTCTTCCAAGCTTTTATCAAAAATGAGTAATCCTCATGGTACTTTACACTACAGAATTCACTTTAACAAAGGATTTACTGCAAAGTTCGTGATCGCCAGGATATAAAGCTAAAATATGTATTTCCAGCATAGCAGGAGGTAACCACGAAGGCAAAGAACTGTAGAGAGAGGGGAAAAAATAAATTAGGAAATAAATATAATTGAGAGCACTGTCATTTCTAAGAAAAAAAATAGTTATGGGACTTGGGGAAAAAGGAAAATAGCAAGTTGACTAAAATGGCACACTCTCACCTCCTTATACTTGTGTGACCACTGCAGTCAACACTGTGTAAAAGTAAGCTTATACTATGCATAGAAATATGGGCTTGAGCAGACGAAACATTACATATTTAATCTTTTTTTATAAATTCCTCCTTATACTGCCTCAATACAGATCTTACAGGTTGGACTACCACCAATCTAAATACTTGCTGCTTTTAGAGGCTGAGGAATTGTCTGTGGGACAATGTGAGCTCAAGCTAACACTCCTGCCCTGCTGCTGTGTTCCAGATATTGCCTACAGCCCACCTGTACCTCAACATGGCTCACACTGCATCTGTTTGCTTACAGAGAAAGCTTGGATTCAATTGCAGGCCCAGACGTTCTCAAACAGCACTGCTGAGTAGGTTACCTATTCCAGAGGTCCTCTACTGATGTAGTAAAGATACTCCTCAGTGACAGCAACCACACTGTCATATTACTACCTTGCCAGAAATTGATAACAGAATAAGCCTTCTGTAGCAGGCTAGATTTATTTCACTTGCACTGATAAAGTCCAATTCAGCACTAGTGCTTAAGCTCCTGTTAATCACTGTGTGTTGTTCAAAACAGACAATATTCAACATAGTCTTAACAACAATACCAGAATGTTTTGTGGTAGTAACTGAATCAAGTAAAGCTGTCACTGCAAATGAGATTAACACCACTTTTCTAAGAGGTGAGCAATGATAGGACAAGAAGGCACAAACACAAGTTACAGGATGGAAAATTTCAATTAGATATTAGGGGAAAAAAATCACAGTGTGAGTAATCAAACAGGCACATAGGCATTGTGGAATAGCCATATTTGGAAATAATCAAATTCAAGTGGACAAGGCCCTGGTAGCCTGATATGAGTTAGTCCTGCTGTGGGAATGGAGAGAGTTGGACCAGATGACCTCCAGGGAGTCCCTTCCAGCCTAAAAATATGTTATGATTCTACAGTTGTTCCTGGCTTATATGCCATCATTGGCAAGGGTAGGCACTGCTGAGCATTCATCCAGGCAGTAAATCTAAGCCTTTCAACAGAGGGCTCTTGGTGAGCATTATCTAATGCAAATTTAATCTGTAAAACCAAAAAACCTGTAGTGATGTAAAATCTTATTACAATAAAAAAACTGTAGCATTCTTCTTTTTCCAATTATTTTGTTTCTTATTAAATAAAAGCTCCATCTAAAATCTTTCGGAAAGAATGACTGTTGGGGTTAGATGATTTAGCAAATCCTCTAGCCATGAAACCCTTAATGGATTTTGAAAGCAAGAATCCACATTTAATAGTTTATTTAGACACTGCGTTACATAAGCATTATTAGGAAGTATTAGAAGAAAATCCAAACCTCCCATGAGACAGTGAACATTCATGCATTTTGCATAAAACCTGAATTAGCATGGAAGCTTATCTAGCACCAAGCAAGTTCCTGTCAGCTGCACTGGCTGAGTAACAAATCTGTAGTTACAAACAGCCAAGAAGAGAAGACCCTGAACACCACTGAAGTGACAGGGATTTAATGATCCAATTCCCAGGACAAAAATGGAGCAGGTGTTCAAGTTCCTGTGTTCATGGCCATACAAAAAAAGCTTCAGACAGGATTTGTGAGTAGTCAGGAGAACAACTGCAGAAGCATGAACACTCAGTAATTTGGAATTCCTGTATACAATTGAATTTGACTCCTGTTGCCACAGCATGATAAAAGTTTTTTTACAACTCCCTTACCTTTGCTAGTGAATGCGTTCACCTAACTCAAAAAGTGACAAGGCTCTTTTCTGTTCCTTTTTTGTTTGGAAGTTATTCTTCATCCACTTTGACTGTTTTGCATTTCTGAACCTAAGTACTAAGATAGTGATGTCAGATGAATTAGTGATTTCATCACATTACATGATTTTTCACGTGCTGCCCTTGCAACTCAAAGGAAAGACTATCAAAAGTTAAAGTCTTAACAGGAACATACAGTAATAGCATTCTCAGGCTTTCCCCAAGGTGCTGTGTGGGTAATGTGGACAGTGGCTTAACCCAGAGAAAGCTGAATGTATCTTATCCATAAGTATGCAAAGTTTTCTGAGTTAGTTTCAATTGCTGGTAATAAATGTGGGCAAGGGAGGAGGAAATCAGTGTGATCCTAAAAATACTACTGCCTTTTCTGATGTGACTGTCATCTCCTGGTGGAATTTCTGGTCACCTCTAAAAATTATGAACTAAATTGCAACTACTTATAGGGTTTGTGTGTGACCTGTATCACTCTGCAGCTTTTCAAAATGCAGAACACCTGCAACTTCAACCCACACTTCCAATGAGCCTTCATCTACTGTAAGTTTATTGGACATAGAACTGATCTAAACAAGAAGTGAACTCACTGAAGAAGCTGCCCAGCTGTTGTAATTGTGATTGTCCAGATCTTTGGTAACTGAAGATGCATCCACAATGGCAGCAATGAGATACAAAACAAAGGCACTTCCATTAAAACACAGACCCTGTAGAAAAGACAAACATAAGTCACTCATATGCATAGGCATTTGTTTTCCAACATTACAAAACTCTCTTCTGAAATACACTGAACACATACAATGTGCACTGTAGAAATGTTCTTAACTGTTTTTGCCTTCTTCCATGTTTCTAACTGTAAGATTAAAATTTAACTGCTTTGAAGAGGCATAAACATTGGACCATATTTTGGACAAACTGTTCTCTGCATTACACTAAATCCAGAAAAGTCTTAAAGTTGGTATGCTGTGATTTTCCAAAAGTGAAAATAAGGACTCAGTTTGGTTACCGCAATCTAAGGGTTAGGCAGTAAAAATATGACCCCACATGATAAAAACAAACTAAAAAAAAAACAAGACAAAACTGCACTTTGATTACATTTCTCATCTACACAAAGATAGGAATCAATAACTCCTGGCATATGGAGAATATTTATAAAGCTTCAAAACTTTGCTTTCTACACTATTGAAGGAGATAAAGAGGGTGACATTTTTTTTTCTCAGTTGTGTTCTTCCATCTCTCAGTACCTTTCCCTTCTGCCTGTTTTTAAGAAGAGAAAGAAACAGGTAAATCCAAGGAGGAGAACAGTCTCAGTGGACTACATGGCTCATCAAGACCCATGGCAGATGCTGCATTTTCTCTTTCAAGAGGCAAAGTTAATATCTCAGGGTAATTATATTTATTACTTAGAAAGAAACAAAGCAGATGACAATGACCTCACATAACACTACAGAGAGCAAACAAAAATTTTGTTTGGTTTTTGTATGTGAGAATGAACAGGAAAGGAAGAGAGAACAGATGTCTAAGAAGATGAAAGAGAAAAATGCATGAGGGTTTTTTTTTTAAAGTACATGATTTTAATACTTCGTCCTTTACCTTCTCACTACTTGATCATGGAAATTTCTTCTTATTAAAAAAAAAAGTTAAATCCCCTCAAACTCCACTCTGCTACTTGTCTAAGGCATATAAATTTGGTGCCATGTTTAAGGGGAATGCCTGTGACATGCTTTGCATCTAGTTACAATTGCAGGAATTGGTAACCCAATACAGACCCAGTCCTAACGTTGTACATAATCAGCTCCCTTCAGCTTCTGACCCCAGTTTTGCACTCCAGAGTGTCACACAAATAAAACCTTTAATTCTGTTGCTCTAGTTGTCTAAATGGTGCCATACTGGTGCAGCTCCAGCTTACTAATTCACACCATGTGACCCAGTGGATGCTAGGAATTTATGCCAATTACCCACAATTTGATTCACTTTTCACCAACTTTGACAAAATCTAAAAAAGGCAGCAGCTCAAGAGGAGAAGTTAGAAGGAACAGTGGAAAATATCCACTTACCCTTCTGCAAGGAACTGGGCTGGGCAGTCCCTCAGCACTCAGATGGAGTCCAAGGACTGGCCCTTGAGATTTGATTCGCACACTCACAAATGAGTGGGGGTACATCTCACCTATATCAGTTTGTCTAATAAAAGGCAATATGTCTATCCACAGATCTCACCCCTTGTTTTATCTGGGCATTACTGCAATAAAACATTGAACTGTCAATTTCAGGATGAGATGCCAACAACTGGCAGATTCTGGTGTCTGTGAAGCACTGATTTAGAAACTCCAAATTTGATTACCTAGACTATTTGTTGTTATTTTCAGATTTCTCATTCCAAAAAGACTCAATTACTCTGGAAAGCTACAAATCCCTGCAATATCTTGTCATGTAGAAAAGAAAAAAGCACATAATTTCTGAGAAGTGCTGCTCTGGGAAATAACACTGTTGGGGAAGATGGAATGCAGTGCAAGCTGATTGGGCCTTTACTGCCAATATATTACTCAAACCAAATGGTTAATGCTAAATTACCATCTGCTTCTTAAATTCAAATTCACTAGATTTTAAAAGCTTCCATTGATTGTTTTAGCAAAAAACTTGCACTATGAAGGAGAGTCAGATTTGAAGCACATCTTTTGGGTTAATTTGCAGTAAAAGTAACTGCATCTTAAGCAATTTGGTAATGTGCTTAACCTGCGAAAAGTGAATTTATGACAGAGAGGTCCAGATGTAATTTTGGATACTGCATACAATAGGAACAGTTTGAGAGAACTGTCGCCTAAGGAGGCAGAGAAATAAATGGCAGATACCAAAATTCAGGATTCTTCAGAGAATAGGGTAAAGGTGGGTGTAAACTCATTCAAAAAGATACGTGTCATGCTCTTTCTAACAAAGATGTTAAAAGCACCTCTCTGAAAAGAGACTCAATGTTCCTCTTGGCCATACAGGAGCAGCAGAGGACCAATTCAAGGGCTGTTCCCAAAAGCTCTTTTAATACCTTAGGGCAAAACAAGCTGTAACACAAGTATCTTTTATTTATTTGGTATTTATTTTCTCTTTATGTGACACTTTTATATAAAAGGAGACTACCTTTTTGACTTACATTTATGTACATCTACAATATATTTGGAACTCAGAGCAAGAAATACACTCGATATGAAATAGAAACAAATCAAATATTCCAGTTTGTCTACCACATAGATCAGGGGTAACTCATTTATGTGCAGTTGTCTCATAATAGTATTCAACTGATGAAAGAAGGGTAATGACCAAAGCTTTATTCAAATGGATATAAAGATGCTTTCCCTTTGAATGTACTTTACTTACATGTAATGCAATGGGGGAAAAAAAATCCCCCACACCTTTAAATGTACCCAGACACATTACTGCTGTAATTGAAATAATCCAACATTTCTATAGCAGTGTTACAGCCTTAATGGTAATTGCTGGTTATGAAACTTGAAAATAGAGAAGCTATCTGAACATAATCCTGGTTGTTCTTATTAGTAATTGCTCTAGTTGGCTATTTATTGCAGCAGCAAATGGGAACACTAAAAGAGAAGAGTATTTTAGTATTCAATTTTAGTCACACACACAATATAGCTGATAACAAACTGTTAGCAACATAGAAGTCAAATACATTTCATCATAAAAATAACAGAATTCTAGTCAATACTATTTAGCTGTTAAAAAAAAAAATAACAGTATCTCACTATATCCAACAAATGCAAAGATAAAATTTATAGTGATTCTTAGATGGGTCACAAACAGCCAGTTGGCTGAAATGACAATGACTTTTAGGATCTGCTATCCTGAAGACTAGGCTGTTATGCAAATGAGGTAAAAATATACTGTTGAGAGTTAGAGCTGGCCAGGTTTGCTCAAACCATAAAAACTGGATCTGCATTTTAAGTGCCTGTGAAATTTTCCTGTAATTACAGTAGCTGTTTATCTGATTTGCTTTAACTCTTGAGCTCAAAGCAAAGGATTACATGGTACATATTTTATATATATATAATTTTCAGCACCATTTTCACAGCAGACTACTGTATGGATTGTCAGAGTGGTGCTACCTCTGAACTATCCTTGCTTTAACTCTAGCAGAGGAAGACTCATGTTTTAAGAGCCCAAGTCCTGCTTCTAATGCATGGAGTTGATTCCAGTAGGGATTTCTGCTGTTTAAGCCATATGGCCAGGTCTGTTAGCTCAGAGGCAGCAACAGACTCGTTCTTCATGGGATGTAACCACTACAGAGAGAAAAAGAGGTCACTGTGCATAAGCATCAGTCACATACACATTAAAAATCAAGTCACTACATCAACTGCTGAACAAAATGGTGAAACATCACAGAAAAAGTATTTTGAAAGTGTCTGGATAGTATGAACGTTAAACACTGCAGGTATGCAGCCACATAGTAATTAGGGGAAAATCTGCAAAGAGTACAAGTAGAGTTGGTTAAATATACACATAGAATGCATCAATATTTAGAGTACAATTAGAGTTGGTTAAATATACATGTGAAATGCACCAATATTTTATTCTCTTCAAAACCCAGCAAACCTAAAACAACAAAGAATGGGTATACTTACCACCATGGTCCATGGCACCTGCGGGATCCTGGTGTAGGTCATTGTCATGTAGATGATCAGAAAGAAGATGGTGAGAACCCAGTAAAATACAGCTACAAACATCACCCAGCCAAAGGCTGGATATAGGAAGTATTCTGTTCCAGCAATCAGGGTCCACACCAGCAGCCCCAATACCTGCAAAAGTTGTGGAAAAGAAAGAAAACTGTTACACAGACGTCATACATTTGTTCAGGTCAATGAGCGACACCACTGCCGTTTACATGAACCATTCGATGAGCTGAACTGGGATGCTGCACTGGCAAAATACTGATCTAACAAAAAAGAACATATAAAACTGGTTTTACTGTGGCAGGGTGTCACAAGGGGAAAGAAGGCATCTTATTTGTTGATTTAGCTCAGCCTTTAACTACTTTGGAGCCATACTTGCAGCGGTTTTACAGCTAGCTCCCAAAAGGATTGATTATTTTAGCTTACTTGCTGATGTGCATGAAGGCAAATAGTGCTGTTTTGCTGCCAGCAAAATCACTTCAGAAACAACAGCCTGTGAAAGACCACTGGGATTTTCGGGTTCTGTCTGCCACAGTCACAGGTAACTTACCAGTTGGAGTCAAGCTCAGAATGGTCCACACCTGCTCTGTGCATTGGCAGGCACCATAGACACAAAACAACTTCCAGACCTTACTGTAAAATGTTGTAGTAAAATACCAACATCACTACAACATATAACTGTAACTGGAGAAGAGCAAGTCAGACTGGGAATGTCATTATATTCCACAGTTCTTAACACATTTCCCAAGTGACTTGACCCTCAGTACTAGACAAGGACTCACTCAAGCAAAGTCCTCAAGCAAACCAGTCTGGGAGAAAAACTTCCCTCCTGATGTGGCAATCTGTTCAGATCTAAGACACAAAGAAATACATGAACCAGAGGTTTTAACTGGAGGTTAAAACATATTTTTATGTATGTTTTAACATACTTTTAACATAGAAAACTCTCCAGTTTTCTCCACTGTTAGGTGATCTCCAATGCATTAAAATTAACGAGGAGCAAGCAAAATGTAAGTCAAGGCGTATGCCACAGGAAAAAAAGTTGTGTGTTTTGCAAGTTGTCCAGCAATTAGAAAAATGTTAACCATAGAAAGAAAGTGATATTTTATACCTTAAAAACAAACAAGCAAACAAACAAAAAGCAAAGCCCACCCCACACGCTTTATTAGACTCAGATATGGGAACTAAAAGTCCTGTATTTGCAACAAGGCTTATGTCTTTCTGTGGACTATGGTGAAATTGCTCAGCAGACAGAAATGGAAGGATTACAAAATTAAAGCAAATAGCAACACACTTATCACATAACAGCCACAGTTGGATAGTCTAAAGAACCTTCTACCCCAATATTCTATCTCCAGCAGCAGTTAGTACCAGACATTGGAGGAAATACATTAAAGAATAGACCATGCAACAGTAGTATTTCCCTGGACTACCCTCCTCAGCTCTCAGGACTGTGCAGTGAAGGGACTTCCTGATCTTGTGGTGCTATCTTTGAAATAGACCCTGGCAGCAGATGATGGTTTTGCTACAGCTTCATTTGCAGAATAGCTGATCCTATTCCCATGCAAGCTGCTGGCCATGGTAACATTTACTTCTCTATTGCAGAACTGAACATATATATAATGTTTAGAGATTTCACGTTCACAAAACAAAACTATACTGTTAAAGAAAATTTCTTGTCATTGGTCCTCCTACCACCTTGCATCTGTTTATTTTATCTGGCAATTCATCCTCCAAATTGCCACACAAACTTAATTCAGCCCTTTACTGTGTATTGCCGGTAGATTGGATGTATATTATTTATACATTCATCTACATCTGCATCATGCATACATAAAAGCACTATGAAAATGTCTGTTTTATGGTTTGTTTGGAGTTTTCTTTCTCTCTTAACAAAGAAAGCATACAACGGTCTGTTTAAGAGCATTTTCCCCCCACCGTTTTCACCAATCCATCAATTTCTCTTCAACAGGAAGCTCTAGAACTGGCTTAGACTGGGATAAAAATTCCTGCTTTCCGCAGCGCACCAGGAGAGGGCAGCATTGCCTCGTAAGAACAGTTCAAACAGTTTAGGTGGATCCTTTAAAACACACTATTTTCAATGCAAACTTATCAGTTCAGCAATGCTTCCCATGGTTCATTTTAATTCTACTTCCAAGAACATTTTACTAATAGTAGCAATTCAGTTAATAGCACCTCAAATTGCATGAACTACACAGAATCAGATAAAAACCAACTCAATTTTAGTATAACAAGTGTTTCAACGCTAAACAATTTTGATAGATTGTTTAGCTAACAAAATAACATTTTCTTGGGATACAAAGTTGTTTTTCATTGCATCCATCCATTTTGATCCAAATTTAAATTCATCACCCAGAAATTCTAATGATAAACAATTGATCTCATGCTTAATAAATAATTATTAAAGGCAGATTTATTCTAGATCTGAGTATCTTATAAAATACACAGAACAGAAATTTCGAAGGTGAGAAAAAGAAACTAAACATCATTAAATACTCTGCTTATAACAGAACACTTTTAAATATAGACAAAGAATTTTCATGAAAGGCACGAGACTATGAAAAATTTTTACTACTAAATGCAATAAGATTGATAATGATACCTCAGCTTATATAATGGATTATTATTTGAAAGAGCAAAATCTTCACAAGCAGCAAATTATTAAAATTAAAAAGGAAAATTCTGAGGTTACATGAGACCACTAATCTTACATTACCACACACTAAAGCTAGCAAGACATTCCCTAGAGCATGAATATTCATGCTGGGCCCATTTTTTCCAGTAGTATTCTAACCTGCAGTTACCACCCTTCTTTCAAGATCATTTTAATATTTAGGTGGCTGTACACCTCACATGTACAATTCTCCAAAGAATTGGTTTCAATCCACGTTTTTAGCCAGCTTGTATCAATGGCAGAACAGCTCACCCAGGCAATTGAGATGCACCACAGATGTTACAGATTTATATTCTTAACTGGTTCCTGCATCGTAACTTTGATGGGTTGCATATTAGAGCACATTTGACATTTTCAGTTAGATCCAGATACTCTTACAGCATATTACTGGAGCTGACAGGCTAAAATAATATTTCAGATTTCTTGATTAGACCTGAAAAGGTCAAATCAGCTCATGGTCAACAATTCACTCTGTGTAGTTAAATGATATGGCAAATGGTTTTGCTGCATATGTAAACATACGCAATAAATTGATTTAAAGTTCACACTGGCCGTCAGCCTCTACAAAATACCTCAGGAGCCAAAGGAATACAGACATCTAGACAAGCCTTCCATGATTAGCCTGGATTCTCATGGCATGTTAAATACCCAGATTGCTTCCACGGTGTTAAACACCTGCCTCGTAATTTTCTGATTGTCCCTTACATGACAGGTTTGCTGTTCAACAGATCAGTACAAACTGGGTGACACTCCTGTATCTGCTGGAGCTGAGAATGCCACTTCTCCTACTGGTTTGGTATCACACCTCCCCACTGGGAAAAACTGGACTATATTCAAATGTCATCTCAATGAGCATCCAGCCTACAGAATCTGGCAGGTGAGTGACAGGTAGAGCAATACTGGAAAGCCAAGATCAGCAACAGCTGGGGAGTGCCTGCAGTAATTCAGTGAGCACAGACAGTGCACAGCCACCTTCCCTGCTCCAGGTCAGCTCAAAGACAAAGGAAAAAGCTCCACCCAGGAACTGGGAAAGGCCTGTGTCTCATTATGACCAGGTAGGCCAGAGTGTATTAGTAATGGCTAAGTATTTGACTTTAATTTATGAGCAAGTCAGAATATGCTTAATTAGAATTACAGGAATATACTACTATCCTGGAAAAAAAATGAGCCCAAGAAAGGGGGAGGGAAAGGCATCAAGAAGGCCCAAGAAAACGATGCATCTGGTTATAGATGAGAGGGGATGCTGGGTCCTTAAGACTACAAGGGCTCCACCAACCAGGTCCATTTTTTCAGTTCAGATGGCAATGGGGCTTCAGTACAAGATAAAGGCAAGCAGTTTTCTGATGTTTATGGCAGGTTCTGATTTCAACTCAGACATTTATTTTGTGGTCATTTGGCTGCTGCTTGATCAGGTACCTCCATTACTAATATGTCAAACGCACTAATGCATACTTCAGCAACTGGCAGATACCATAAAAAGGAAGTAACTTGGTGGCAAAGTCCAACATTATTGAGTGTGCAGGTTTAAAATTAGATGCTTAATTACATATTCAAACCCTTAAATAAATGCCATAATTCTTCTGCAGTGTTGAGAACTTCAAAAGTATCAGATTATTTAGTCACTTATAAAGAAAAAAGGGCTTTGTTGTTAGTACATGAGACACATCTTGTCTCCTGTCACAAGTCAGCAGGTATAAAAGCAGGTGTGAGCTTGAGTCTTTGTATCCAGTTTTGCTTTTTAAAGCAGCCTAAAACCTGCAAAAGCAAATTTGTACTTGCAACCTGCATTTAAAAAGGCTACGATGTAACAATTCCTCTGCAGCAATCCCAGGGTTTGGAATTCTCCAGCATTTCTCCTTAGTGGCTAATGCAGCAACACGGTTAAAAATGTGTATACATCCTTTCCACAATAAAAGAAGTCTCATTGTAGCAGAAATGACAGGACGAAAAACCTGAGGGGCTCATCTATTAAAAAAAAAAATAAAAAAAAATTGGCATGTTTGCCAGAAGCTTTTTCTAGCCCTTATCCAAGAGATGCTTCCTGTGACCACAAGCACTGCAGGATTTATACGGAGTTGCTGCTGGCACAGATGAAAAGGACGGCAGATGGATGCTAGAAGAGCTGTGCATTTGCAGCACGAATTGCCTCCTGTATGCAAAACCACCTAAACATGGACAGCATCCAGCAAGGAGAATGCAAGACAGCTTGCCTCTTCTTCCTAGCAAAGGAGATTTATGACTACAAGACAGAGAGACCGTTCTAAATTGTTGCACATTATTATTTCATTACTAAATAACAAGTTAGGAGCTACCTTAGCAGCACAAGCAGCCTGTGAATGTCTCAACCTCCATCCTTTTCTCCCTTGGCTACGTATCAGGATGGTGGTGCTGGTGTGGTTTTTAAGGAGAAAAAAAAAAAATAGTGAGAAAAAGAGAATTCTCCCTCTACTGTTCCTGTAAAACATGTCCAGGACAGTCATAGAAACAGGCTTAGAAACATATTTAATTGTATTATTTCCAGCTGTTTTTATTTTACAGATTTATTTGCAGACTATTTACAGATACAGAATTACTTTTTGTTTTGGTTTTTTTTTAATGTTTTTAATTTTTTTTAATGTTTTTCCAGCTCAGGCTAAATGGAGTAAATGTTTGCACTGCACTTAAAAAGTGTCTTTAAATCAGAATTTTTGTGCTCTCATACACCGTCCATGAAGTGACATACAACAATTCCGCCTTCTGCCACTAGAGCGAGCGCAATCATTGCTTTCTTCTTTAGGAAAGGGGCACTTAGCCCAGCAGTAACATCAGGGCAATTTCCATACAATGCAACCCCTGCAAATCGAAAAGGACCACTAAAATATGTTTTATATATATATATATGTGTGTATGTGTGTGTGTGTGTGTAGGAAAAAAAAATCTTTCACAAGAGTAATTCTAAGTTTGAGTGTCTTCCCAAAGCAACTTTAACAGGTCCATTTCCATACCAGGTACAAAAGCAACATCAACTGTAGGTTTATCCACAAACTGTCAAAATAAGAACACTTGATGTGTTTTACTTTAAAAGGAAAAAAAATGCATAAGAAAAAATATGGTGAAAGCCTACAATTACTGGATAAATCAAACATCAATCCTGACTAAAATACAAAATATAAAAATCTTATTTCTGCTGCAGTCATAGAAAAGGCGATGATCATGTTTGTAAATGGAAAGATTCAAACAAAATATTTCTATTAACACTGAGTAAAGAGGCAAAGATGAGGAAAGCCAAAAATGTTTTTCAGCTACAGTTTTTAGAGATATAAGAACCTTGCTTAAGTGTCTTTGAAATATCAAGTGCCATGTGAAAGTACTCTTCAATAATCTAATCAATACATTGCCTTACACTACTGCTTCTCTTTCTCAGTCTCAAACATATTTTTTTAAACACCAAAGATTACAATGAGCTGACATCAGCCACTCACTACAGTCCTGTTCTCATTAGATTTTTCAGGGCTTTGCCTTGCTAGAAAAATTTTTTTAAATCCATAGTGTTCACAGAAGCATGCCAGTGGTCATAGTGGACATACCAATTTTATAATTTGCACACTACAACCCTTAGCATCAAACTTTAGCTGCAGCTACAGGTCTCACATCTCTCCTAGCTTCGAAAATACTTCTGCCTAATAAAAGTCCAAAATTCAGTCTCTTCTACTTTCCCAGAATTTCTAAAAATTGTCTGAATACCTGTTTAATTACTTTCAAGTGACCAGTTTCAGTGTCGAGTCTTCCCACTAGTCTTCAAAATGTCTGTCACGCTCTTGGTGGCAGCAGCAGCACACACCCCTCACTACAGATTGAATGGGCTTGAAATAGTGGCAGTACTGATCATTGCTTCAGAGAACCACTCCCCCCAGAGTTGTTGTTTAGGATAGATTCCCTAAGAAAGAAAACTGCTGGAAGCAGCAAGTGCCAAAATATGTTCCAGAAGTATGTCTTCATCAAAGACTGAACTCTCTTACCCTAGAGTTTAGTCCAAATGCTATGACATGTCAGAAAACCTCCTGACCCAGGACTGAAATGGGGGAGAGCCTTCTGGCAGACACTTCATTCAATAGGGAACACACCTATTCCGGAATGAGACTTCAAGACCTCTGCTGCCCTTCCCACAGCTCCACCAAGCAGGGACGTCCTCCCACACCTACCCCAAACCCCCAGAAAGAGTCCAGGAGCACCTCTGCCTAAAAAACTGGGGACCAGACCTCCTCACATGTGAGCCAGTAAAGAAAGTCCAGTCCTAGTGTTCAGATTGTGATGCTCATTATCCATGCACTGAGGATGTACTGAACCGGCCAGGGCATGTGTAAATAAGAGTATCAGCTTGCATTTCCAAAAGGAGTCACACTGGGAGGCAGAACCAGCACTCAGGAGTGCCCAAGAAACTATAAAGTCTCATTGGGAAGAGCAGAGAGAGGAAGGTGTGCAACCGAGAAACTTTTTTTTCTGATCAGAATGGGCACTGCCCAGGCATAAAGACAAGAGCACCTGGGCAAAATGCAGCAGCACACCCAATTTCCTGTCACCCTGGTAATCTACCACCTACTAAAAAGGTGTAAATCACAAAGGTACTCCTTCTCTACTGCAGTCCATGCATGAGGAGTCTTCTGTGATACAGTGCTCTGGCTCACTGCATCTGGCATCCCAGAAAAATAACTTGGGGGTGGGAGTCAGTAAGGAAATCGTGCTGTCCATGCCAGCAGCATACTACAGGTTGCTTCATCTGAGAAATATTCATGGAATGTGTGAGACCAGAGCTAACACCAGTAACACATTAAATTTAAGGAAGTAGCTTATATTAAAAAAACAAGAGATGTTTTCCGGAAAACACAGACATACCACATCAAAATCATGAAATCACTACAATAGATTTCTTGCAGTTGCTCAGGAAGTTCTATTAATAACTAGAGGCAGAGAAGTGGATATTCAGAAGATAAACAAGAATTAAGAGTTTGTTCAGGTTGTAAATTTTGTTCATGTCATCAAAAATGTTACAATGGAAGATTAGGAACTCTTAGGAAAAAAATAAAAGTAATAAAAACCTCTACCAAAGAGAAAATATCAGAGTGCTTTATAAATCAATGGTGTTCCCACATATTGAGTATGTTCTGCTCATTCTTCCCTTCCACTTACAAAATGATTCAGTTGGATTATTCAAGGCACAGAGAACAGCTTCTACAAGAAAAGAAAGTTAAAGCTGGAAAAAAAGACAGATCGAATTTTCTGTTGAAGACTGAAGGAGGATACATGACAGAATTCTGCAGAATGTCAGGTGGGATAAAGAGGGGAGCAAGGAGTAGATTAGGACTTGTGACACAAGAAGCATCCTGCTAAATTATCACACAAAAAGATGAAAGCAAACATAATGAAATGGTCTTTAAAAACAAAATGAAAAAGAAGAAAAATCTCCACAGTACATGATCAAATCACAGAATGCCATAGGAAACATCACACACACTCCAGCTCAGCCCTGTCTGTATATATTATATACATACATGATAGTCAGGATAGTCAGCAATCTTCAGCACTGGAAATTCCTAAATGTGCAGTTTGCTAGATGTTAGAAAACCAGAACAGAAAAGAAAAGCTTGCAAGACGTGCTCCATCTTACCCTCCTCCCTAAGGTTTCAGTATCAGTGACTATGAGAGACTGAGCCAAACAGACCACTGACCACATCCATTACTTCTGGTTTTTACTTGCCTTCCTTTACTGCAAAAAACCCAAGATATAAAAGTGTTAATAGAATAGGATGAGATGATTACATACCACATCAATATACCATTTGTTTCTAAAGTGGAATTACAAGAAATAATCTCAAGCAACTGTGAAGAATCTGGCTTGAATTATATCATCATGAAATTTATCTTCTCACTAGAGTGGAGGTTGATCATTAACAGGCCACTAAAATGTGTACAAAGCATAAAGATTGGTCCTTGTCCCAGGGCACTTTCCACATTAAATGCTCTGGAGTTTGAGGGCTGCATTCAGGAGCACAGTACTGCTTATCCATGCCTGTAAATTCTAACTCAATTTTGTGTTTTGCCTGGGGATCTGCACACACAGAATCATTTATATAGGTTACTGTACACTATGCATACATTAACTTGGTATCACAGTGCTACCCATCACTTCATCTACAAAGAGGCAGCAGAAGACAGCCTTGTCTATGCCCATCACGTTCTACAGTCTGAAAGGAGTACCTTGATGCAGAATACAGTGAGATGGGCAGCCAGGAGAAAGGCGTGCAAGCTCAGAGCTGCTGCAGCTGACTGGGACCACACTGGTTACTGCTATCAGTGGCTCCATCAGGGCCACAGTGTAATGTAAAAATAAAGAGGAATGGTACAAAATGCTACTGAAGACAAGCAGCCTGGCCTAAGCAGCACTCACTCACCTCTCTGGAAGGGCACCCGGTGACACAGTGCAAGGCAGTGACCTCCACAGTGCTCCGTCTCTAAAGGTCGACAAGAGCACCTAAACACCAAGGAGAGGAGACAGCCCGGCCTCTTATCTAACAATCCCGAGGGTTGGTACTTGAAAGGAATGCTGCTGCCACTCCCTTTTCCTTCCACTTCAATGAGGGCCTGGCCATGGCAGGGGTTTCTCCCACCACCTAGAATTTCCCAGAGAGAAACACCATGATATTGTGCAGAAATGCTTGTTGATTCTAAATTCACTGCCTCTTCCCAGCCCTGTGAGGAAACCGTGAAGTGGTACTGCTACAGCAAACACTGCAGCATCATGGAGCTGGGAATTACTCACTGGAATTGCTGCTACATTTTGCCCTTCAGCAGCAGAGAAAGGAGAATGTAAAGTAATAGCACATTAGAATCAAATACAAAATAATCTGCCTTTTCAGTTACTTTCAGAGCAAATTTTCATTTAACCATGCCTTCAAGTACGATTTTTAAAGCAATTACAAAGCAAAATAGTCACACAGAGACACACAAGGCACAGGATACGTATTTCTTTGTTTCCTAGTGGCTGCTTTTGTGCAGTCTCTAGAGGTGATGGCTTTTTTGAGGAAAAACTTGAAGATTCAGTACAAACACCTTCAGATTTAAAAGTAGCAATTAAATTCCATATTCCAATATTTTTTCCTTTTCAAAAGCCTGCTTATAAATCAAGATTGGTGAAACTACAAGGCTGAATGATTTTTTATTTAACATTCAAATATTAATACACTTTGGAGTTCTGAGTAGAAGCTGTAACTGATTTCTTTGAGAATTAACACTCAAGTTAGTTCTCTAAACAGTCCTGTCTCCATATAGGCAGTAGAAAAGTAAAAATAAATCCTACATGACCCACATGAGATGTAGGGGCAATTTACTGAGTTGATTTGTGAGGAGACCTATCATTGCACTCATACAATAGCATATTAATTGATTGATTTAAAATTTTAGATCTTCATACTATAAAATGATGTGTAGATTTGAGAGCTCACAATAGTCGGGAACATCAGCTACTTGGTGGAAGGACTTAAAAGAGTTTGCAATGCTTTTTTGAGGCAATTTAAATTTAAAAAAAAAAAAAAAAGAAAGGAAAACCACATTGGCAGGCTTCTTGAATTCTTGTTTTGAGACATGAAGCTGAGATTTGGACAAAGGAAGAAACGTCTTCACACTCACCAAGAATGTCAGATGATGATGAATTTCACATCTCTTCTCAAGACAGAAAGGACTTCCAGAGTGCAGCTGCAGTTGAACTCTGGGATAGTTGCCCCCTTCCAGCTCAGGAGCTTGGGTGGGGCAGACAAAAAGCTTAACATATTCCTTTTCCTTTACACAAATGCGGTGACTAGTTCACAAACAAATGAGAGTTTTCCTGAGAAGGACCACGGGCTTTCAAGCCAAGTTGTAGAGGCGGATTTCTGGATGTGAAGACCACAGCATAGCCCTTGAGCTCTGAATACTATTCCTCCTTTATAAAGCACTTATACAAATTAAATGTGCAGGCTTAACCTGCTGTGTTCACTGAATACAATGTTTATTTCTTGCTTTTGGGAAGTGCATTGTGAGGAAATGATTGTCCTTGTACAGAAAAACTAAAAAAGAAATGCAGTAATCTCTGTCTGTTAGACAGACAGTTTACTTCTTTTATTATTTAAACTGGAAAAGGGCAGAAGCAGATTCTGAGTTCAAAAGAGATACAGGGCCATTTGTGTCTGTCTGAACATGTCTTTCCCAATGTGGCTATTTACAATTCTTTTTTATTACTACAACTACTACTGTTTCTTAATGGAGCATGACTGCAGGAAGGATTAGTTCTTCTGATCTAATAAAATCATATACATGAAAAGTCTTCCTCAACCTTGATATTGCCTCTTCTATTGACATACAAACTCGTCCTTTGAAAGAAGTTTTGCAGCATTCCATCTTCCTTCCTCCCACCTTCCCTGAAGGGATACAGTTCCCGAGGGTAGAAAAATACCAGCTTCTCAGGAAATGGCAATGATTTTATAAGTTACTTTTAACATTTGGTGCATGAGTGCATGTGAAATACACATCCACAAAAGAAAGTAATTTTGCCATCATTTGTACATTAATACGGTGAACTATTTTAAAAGAGAATTCCTAACAATGGTTACTTATGAATTATGACTGATTATTTATGTAGTTCACTTTGTTTAAATGGTGTCCACGTTCTTCAAGAGAACAATGCTGTATACAGCTGCTTTATTAATAATGTCACTGGCTCTTTGTTGCTATTTTTACATTTCCATCTTCCTGTTAGGCCATGTAAATAGAGATGCCTATAATTAGTGGGCATGCAGCATTGTTTCACAAGTCTTAGCTGTTACATCAAAATAGGAAGCTTATTACTTCTCTGGGAATAACTTTTATTTTGCCCTATAGTTAAGATACAAAGTCATAAAGCCAGATATGATGCAATGGAAAATTCAAAGGGAGTATCTGCAATGAAAATCTTTTGCTGCATTCTTCATCCATTTAAACAGGAGGAAACCCTTAACTGCTCATTCAAGAAAACCTTTAGATTAAAAATACATTTTAATTTCCACAGCTGAAATCTACAAAAAATTGATTTTGTACAATAAAGAATTTTTTCTTGCTGTGAGCAGAATCTTCTAGTCATCAAAAGTTGAAATAATTCCCCTTGCCTAACAAACAGAGGAGAAAATAAGATGATAAAGAGATAAGAAGTCTGCACTTAGATCTGTTATTGCCTGCCTATTTTAGAAGCTCATTGGTATCTCTTGACTACTACTACTATATTGAGTCCCAGGTATAACAATCCAACCCTACCACTATGATTCACATTTTTAGGTAAAGATTAAGGATTTAACAAAGACTGATCCCCATGTTTTAGAAGCACCTCAATGAAAAATCTTCTTCCTTCTCTGGCAAAATTGCTTTCTTTCCTGAGTACACTTTGCAGTAACAACACGGGAGAACTGCATGCCTATAAATATTTAACACTTGCATATGCTGTTCTGGAGGCAATCGTGTTCAAAGACTTCACTGTCAGAAAGGACATTTTGGCCATGTTGCCAAGGGCATAAAGATTTCAACTTACAACATGCTTTTTGGAAAGGGATGACACCTTGGCATAGATGTTGCAATGGTAAAATCCATCTTGTCTCTAAAAAAAGCTGCCATAATGTCTATTGCTTTCATTGGTGAAAAATCCCAGCCCCATTTCTCATCCAAACTTTTCTGAAGTCAGTTTCAAGTCATGTCCTTTTCCAAAATGTCCATCACCAATATATCAAAGATAACTTATGAACTAAGAGCCACATTCAAAATTGTTGACAAGACAACTGAACAAGGGATAATCACAAATGCTAGCATTGCTTCTGGCAACAAGCTACACTGTTTTTTTTTAATTCTGCTTTATCTTTCTCTTTATTCTTTTTGTGGTAGTAGTAGAAAGAGTTGACTTTGAAGGAATCAAGAACAAACCCAGAATTAAGTTTTCAACGGAGGCCTTTTAAGGCTCGTTACCACTGTTCTACATTTAATGCTTTGCAGAGATGTTTAGGGTACTAAAGCAACTTTAGGATGAAGAGTTATATGCAAGTGAAAATACTAATGCCAAACGAAAAAAAATTAATTGGCCAAACAAGTAAAACAACTCTACACATCAGTCATGCTTTTAGACAACTCTTTTTTTCTCAAGTTCCATAACTTTATTTTCTAGGTTCTGAAGAAAAAAGTCCACAAGTCTGAAGGACTTCCCACAGCCTCTCTGCCCTCCATAATGAATACTCAAGCGATGCAGGCAGCATAAAAGAACAAAGTAAAAAGGTCTGTGGGATACCTGACACTCGAAATTCAAACTACCAAAGTCATAAATTAAGTATACATGCCTGCTTGTGGGGCAGGGTATAATGTTCTCCAACTGCTTCAATGGGTCTTACGTAAACAAAGAACAGAACAACTGATGACAAATGTCAGCTTTCTAGCACAAGAAAAAAGTCTCCAATCAAGGGGAAAAAAAAACCCTCTCAATCCATTGGCTTATCCAGATTTAAATATGTGAGCAGAAATGATTTAATGTCCCTCAGATGTTTGCTCTGCCTTTGTGCCAGAGGTTAATGCCCTGCAAGGGTGACTGCAGACAAAGCTGCTCCTCAATTACTGCACTCCAATGCTCAGTGTATTTGAGGTAAACAAATCACTGGTTTGTGGTATCACCATGGGCTAGAATGTGAACTGCATTGAACAGCAAGGCATGGAGACCTTGTCAGCTGTCTGCATTTATGAGCTATCAGCCTGAAACCAGAACTTCTGTATTTGCCTCCCGTAATGCACATCACAGAAATGTCAAGGGCTGCTGCTCTCACTGCATTCACTCATGCTTTGCTGTCCCCACAATACAGCTAATATATTTTGGGTTTTCAAGAATTTTTGATTCCATTTCTCCTGAAATCTGATTTCCCAATACAGCTCACAGGTGTCAGAACGGGTACAGACCACAGGGATTATTACGGATTAGCGAATCTCGTATGTCTGAAAGTGTTTAGACCAATTACACCTCTTGGTGGAAAGGTATTTCCCACACATTCTCCTTCCAGCTCCTCTGTCAGCAGGGCAGTTTCCCCTGGGAGACAAGCATGTTGTTAGACCGAAAGCTGGTACAACTCCCAAATGTACCTAGCAAAGTGTGCCCACAGTCCTAGCCTACTAGGATTTTCAGGGAAATCTCCTCAGCATGGCATCAAACTATTGGACTAAGATAGCGCTGCTTGCTCTGCATCCCATCCAACCTCCACCCATCCCCTGCACTCCCAAAGCCGAGTGAGCAGACCAGGACACCAGCTCTGTCTCAGGGCACAGTTTCACACACAGACTAAGCTGTGAGAAGGGAGGACAAGGCTCCCACAGCATCGACCACTGGCTGATGAGAAGGGCAGATAAATGGAGGGCAGTCACCTTGTCAGACTCCACCACCAGTTTATGAGTCAACAACCTCTGCTGTGCTCAGGTCATGGCTTGAGCTGAGGGGAACTGTGACTGGGTCAGCTGCTGGGTCAGTGCAGGCAGCTGAAAGTACCAATATCCAAAAATGCAGCCACTGGCTTTGTCGAAGGCTGTCTGCATCTGAGCTACGATTTATGAGCAGCAAGTGATGCAGCACACACACTAAGGTTATGGGGAGGAGAGCTCTTGGTAAGGTAGCAACAGCAAGTTGCTGAGGGGTTACAGGCAGAGCAAGGGTATGCTCTGCACTTGCTTTGGGGGAAAAACATACTAAATACCTTTGACTGCACGCAAGCTTTTTGAATAAAACCCCTCCATATCACTATGCAAGCTCACAGCTTTCCCTTCCCACCCAACTGGTTCTTCTGAAAAACCCAAGCCTTTTCCTGTAGTGCTGTTTATATTATAGCATACCAATATATACAATCAACTGAATTATATTTACTTAGCTAACTTCCACACCTTTTTCCCTTTCTATTTCCTCAGATTTGGATCACGGCTTCCTTCTGCTCAGTATTTTCTTCCCTAGAATGACAATAGTGCAGATACAATAAAGAGGTGTTACCGGGCTTTTGTTCAAGTGCTCTTTGTTGAGTATTTCAGCCATTTACTGACCCCTCAGAAGTTCCTGTTTCCCTACTGAGGGGGGAAGGGAAAGCCTGTATAATGACATGGCAGCTTTTTGTTCAAAAAGTCTGTGTGCAGTCAGAGATACTTAGCACGTTTTCCCTGCAAAGCCTGATATCAAATCAAAAAGGAAAAGATCTTAAAATAATTTTAAAAAAATATACAGATATATAAAGTAGTACTAAAAAAGTAGTACTTTGCAAATACTCCTTTCTTCAAGCTATAAATTATTGTTATATCAAAATGCCCACATCCACACACACTGAAAACTCAGCCCACTATGATGAAATGCGGACAAACACAGAGGCATGTAGTGTAATCTCCTACTGCCAACAGTATTACAGGTCTTAGCACATAAAACCAAGAAACCGAAAAGGAATTAGGGCACTGAAAGACATCACAAGCTGGGAACTTTGCTACTTCACACAAGGGGAAAAGGAAGAACACAGCATGCAAAGCCATTTGTCTTTGATACAGGAAAAGGCATATATCATTTCATAATCCAGTGATAAGGCAGGACAGCTAAGTGACAAACCTATTTGTTGTATTGAATAAACACATTTAGATTGATACTCGTGATGCTGAGCTGTTTTGATACATAGGATTTAATAAAACCACAATGTGGATGTAAGAAAATGACCAGTGTTTCATTACAAAATAAGGTATCTCCTGGTACTGTGGGATACACGACTACAGGGAGCTTTGAAGAAATACATAAATTAGACAATTGGGTTATAAAAGAGCATGTCCAAGCAATGGATCTGAGCAGCTGCCCCTTTCATCATCTATCAGCTAGACATTCAAGCCAAATAACCTGTGCACTAGAAACAGGTAGCACGACATGGAGTTTTTGGGGTAATCTTGGAACCAAGTGGGTTAACTGTGCCTTTTATTTTCCCAAAGTCAATTTTAGCACAACAGGTCAACACAAGAAGGGTAAATGCTGTCAATTAAGCTCCTCCTAATCTGAATCTAATTTGACAGTGAGTGCTCCATGCAGGGGTATTGAAGAGGAAAGGTCTTAAGGGAGGTGATCTCTCTTATCAGACTAATCTGTGGCCCTGGCAGAAGAAACCAGTGGGAAAAGTTTCTGGGCATACCCTTTCCTTCAGGGCTGAACGGAAGCAACATCAGAGCCGCCCTTTACCAAAGGCCAACAAGTGGATAGGAAACGACGATCGGAAAGGAACCGCTGGTCCTTAGGAGCCTGACAAACAATGTCAGCCCTGATTAGAGCACACAGACTTCACGGCAGGTTGGCCTTCATGCTCTTTTCATTTTGTGTCCAGATATGTCGGGATGACTAAAGTCAATGGGAAATTCACAACAGGTTCTAATGGCATCAAGAACTGATTCATTGTAACCTTCTATTCACAAAGATATTGTTTGTGTACATTAGATCTTAATCTGATTTTGTTCCCGTCAACTCATCCGGGCTGAATTTGCCCCAATGCTCAGGGTCATCTTCTTGCTTGTGCACATTGTCCATGTAACCTGTAATCTACAGAAACAGCAACCAACACAAGTCAAAATTAAGTGTTCTTTTTAAATTCACTTCTCCATCGTTTTTTAAACTGAGACCTAAATTGAAGAGGCATTTTGAAATGAAGCTCAGTTTTTAGTGTGAAAATAACTTCAGCCATAGTAGAGGGTGGGTTGGGGTTTTTTGGGGGGAGAGGGATTTTTTGTTTGGTTTGTGTTTTTTCTTTTTTTACCCCTAAGACTAGCATTCCACTGTACAGCTTAATAAGAAAGTGAAAACTAGATGTAACCAAGCTTAGAGAATTCCTTCTCATTTATCACTGTGTACTCAGTTTAATTTTAACTTGAGCTGGTGAAACACTTTACAAGAGACCCCATCTCACCTTTAACACATTATCTTGACTTGCTTACTTCAGGCAAACATTTGCTAGATAGTTGTCTGTTACTGCATAAAGAGAATGTCAAGTTCTTTCTACAAGCGTCGGGTCACGTTTCATGATTGCCAAAGTCTAGGAAGTACCCAGTTTGAAAAAACTGCTTGGAAACCTCATTCTCCTGGCTAAGATTCCTACCACTTTTGCTGAGAAGTTAAACAGAAAATCCTTTCAATATACCAAATGGAACAATGAAATTGTACCTAGTAACATATAAGCTGTTTATCACTGTTTCACTCATGGCAAGTTTCATCATTAAATTACAGTTCCACAGGCCTGTGTCGTACATTCAAGATTAGTTTTATACATCTTCACATGGATGCTCATATTTCAAACAAAAAACACACCACAAGAGCAGCCATCTCTTCAAGTAGGTCATCACTTTCCTCTTGCACGCTGCCTTTTAAAGTTAAGTCCCACCTTATACAGAATGTACTCACAAGAGTAAAATACCAATTGTGGTTCTCTAAAACTAAGGACAACTGTCTTTCTGTCAAGCATTAATTTTATTTGGCATCCAAGCTCATTCCCATGCATTAGGAGAAATAAAAAGAACACTAATTAATGTATTGATTTGTACTGTGCTATATTTTAGTAACAGCGTGGGGAAGGGGAAATATTTTCAGCTTGGAGGTCAACTGGCAATCTACAACAACTGTTGTGACTGTATTGCACGGTCCAATGAACACGGCTTAGAGAGGCTTAGAAACATCAGTCAGAAATTCCAGCAGAGATCTTGCTTTTCCATGCATCTTGAATCTCTTCTACTGAAGAGCTTTTCAGCCTTTTTCATCTTTCACTGAGATCAACACAAGATTGTGGTTGGTCTCAAAAAATACAGCTCTATTTAGCCTGTTTTATCCCTTTTGTTTTAAAAAAGTTGCACTCTGGATGAATGCAAGAACTAAACATGTCACAATATTCACCAACAACCTCCTAAATCACTGAATCACTATCTGTATTTCTAATTATGTTCTAAAATACTGTAGTATTTTTCATAGTTTTGTCCACCCACAGCTTTATGAAACCATTGAAGATGGGTGTCTCATACTGAGCAGAGCCTGTTCTTTCAGTTGCCCAGCACCTCCTCTCTTAAAACAACATTTTGCCAAATTCTTAGTATAGGAGCTGCATTTTCTATGTTGATTTTCTCTGTCAAGCCTGAAGAAGAGCAGATGAAAATCAGGCAAAGCAGGCCTTTGGGTAATTGCCCTGAGCTGCTGGACAAGCTTGAAGAAACGAGGCAGGAGACAACAAAAACCAAACCCACCACAGAAGAGAGATGGAAAATTAGGACTTGGGACAGAGGCAGAGGGGTGGACAAGAGAGAAAGACAAACACGTTGAAATACTTGCAGCTAAGTATGCAACATTTCCAGAAACGAGTTCTTCACACATCTTAATTCTATCCTTGGTTAAGTGTACATTATGGTACAGTCTATAATTTTCTGACCACATATTTTCCCCTTCTCCACACCACCACCTGCACGCAGCAACAGAAGGGAAAGCCTCCTTCAGAACTAGTGCCTTCCCCTATTTTGCCTTCTGCCTGTTTACTTGTGTGGCCTGCAGAACTGCAACTCAGAGCTTTGCATCTGCTTGGGCTCTTGAAAAACACTGTGTTATCTGTATTGTCCAAGTCAATCACTAAACTATTAAACACATCTCTGTGAGATAGAGTAGTATGCTATCTCAATTTTAGACAGTGCACTAAAATTGGGCTCAAAAACCAATTCTTGCCAAATTTCTGGAAATCTCTTTTCCCACAGTGTTTATAATGGCATTGCATTTTGCATCTCTAGAACACAGAGCTCCTACTGACTATCTGAGTGTATTTTTTTTTTCTGCAAATCAAATCCAAAGCTGGGGATTCAGAAAACAAGGAGTAGAGTGAACACAATGAAATGTAGGGCTTACTTGCCTTGTCTAGCATCCCACAGGAACATTATGGTGCAAGCAGAAGATAAAAATCAAATTTTCCAAGGAAGCAATTAGCCAAGAGACCATCCTCTCCCTTTGAATAATCCCTTTCCTTACTCACAACATGACTTCCTCCAGTGCTGTGTGCACAATATCCCAGTCACGCCTAGAAAAGCTCTTCTGTGCAATGACCATGACAGAAGTTTCTTGATAAAAATAACATGATCGAGCAGGTTTTGACTGGATTCCAGTACCTGCACACAATTCAATATGAAACCAACACTGCCAGGGTTAAACTAACTTTGATGCTTCTTAATTTCCAAGACCTTAATAACATAATAATATTTTTAAATTGCTTATTAAGTGCCTATATACATGCAAGCTCTTTGAAAGAGCACATGGGGTTTCTGATAGCAAGGCACATCGCAGTTTACAAATTAAACTACAACCAAATCAGGACAAATGCTGTCATTTCTCGGTCTTTTTTCCCCCACTAAGGCTTGAATTATAGCACCACTCTCCCCAGCATGTATCACAGTTGTGTCCTGAGTCTGTAAAGGACAACTGTGCATTTGTTTATGCTTTCCAACCCACAGCAGTAGTAACAGGCACCCACCAGAGATTCACCTTCTCACCTGATCCTTGTCAGTCTGCCCCACAGTGGCTGTCTCTGGCTGGGCACAACCAAAGCTGATGTTATCAGCTGAAGTGTCATTTTAAAGACACATTGTAGAGGTTATCCTTTAGTTAGAGGCCTTTTTTTTTTTTTACTTCTTCCCCTGTCCCCCAGTGCTGACTTCCTGCCTGCAACACTCTGTCTCCATTTTTAAGTTTCACCTACTGTTCCTCATACTTGTCTCAAACCTGTGCTGCCCCATTCAGCTATTACTTGCCATAGGAGCTGAAGCCTTTGGAATACCATTATTGTTGAATGTAGAGAACATGTGCTAAAATATATATTAAAGGGACAGACAGGAAAAAAAAGAAAGAAAGAAAAAAAGAGAAGCCTGTTAGCAGCTGCACAACTTTGAGGCTAAATAAATGGATCGGTGCAAAAACAGTGTCACCTTGAATATATTTAAATTCATGCCTGGGCACAGCAGCATATTTAAAGTTGATGATACAAACTGTTCTTATTTTTGGGTATGAAACAGAGGTTCTTTACAGATTTCCTTTCAAGTTGTGCACATTAGGCTACCAGTTAAACACAAGAAGCCATTACCAGAGAATGATCAAAGAGGCTGCTTTTCCTTCGTGGCCTCTTTCCAGAGTCCTCCTTGGGATGTTTTCAATTTATTTACCCTTGGTAACTAGATTATGATATACCCAGGGACTGACACCTTACTGATTATTACCACACCTACTTACTTTGTCTCAGTTCTACAAAACCTGATTTTAGTGCATCTTAAATCAGACCAGAAACACTGTGGCTGCCCAGAACAAACTGTGCAGACTGCATGCCTCTAACAATACCAATTTATTGAAACTGTTTTTTTTTTGCTCTGAAACTTTTTCTCTCAGCAAACCTGTGGTTGCATCAGTGTCATCTGCACACCCATACCTTGCAAAAAGGGTCAGTGTAAACACTCAATATTGTGCTCTAGCTTGGCAAAAATGCAGTCACACCCAGGAGTGATCCAAGCCTGTGCAGTGAAGAGGTCTGGCAAAGCCTGGATACTGTATTAATGTCTGTAGAACCAACAGATCAGCCTCTTTAAGCTCATTAACATAAGCATAAGACCAAACTTTCCTTGGACCAGTCCCAGGTGCCACTGAAAGCAGTGACTTGATTCTTTCCTTACTTAGTCCCTCCTTTACTGGAGTTTTAAGAACATTATACCTGGTTCTTAAAACCTTAAACCTTATACCTTTCAGAGGCAGGTGAACTAGTGCCAGCAGCTTCCATGGGGAACTGGCTCAGGCCACAGGAACAGAACTACCTTGCCAAAGGTCTGATGGATGCTAAAAGCTATTTGCTGTTTGACCCTAGAAAAAAAAGGGCTAGGTCCTGTCTGCAAGGACACTTTCTGCTGTTTTTCTGGAATTCAAAGGGGGAAAAGTGCAGAAATATCACACAATACAATATGTACTTTATCCAAAATAAAACAATGCTAAAACATATATATATATAAATGTATGTGTGGATATGCATGTATGTATATATGCATACTTATCTACGTGACCATTATGAACTGAATATATGGCACTGTTATTCCCAGAGGAGAACAGGGAAGAACAGGAGGTTGAATGAGAAGGCAATCAACAAACAAGAACACATTATCATTCCCTCCACACTTCCCATTCTGAGGTGTTCAGAGTCCCCAAGAGAATTTTTCTGTGGTTTTGAGAATTCAATTTTTAAGAAGAATCTTTGAGGCACTGCTGCTCCAACCCTGCCTGTTGGTGCTACACAGGTGGTTCAGAGCACAGAACAGAGCAGACACATCAGTGGGCTCCCCAGGTACACAGGAGTGCTCCCATCCAAAGGGCAGGGAGTGAAAGGCATTTGCTTTTGCTCTAGAAGCAGCATTTTGTTAATGGACTCAGAAACCTGGGGGCCATCAATGATTTTGCAAGAATCTGCTGTGACCCGCAGACAACTTCTTTCTGTGTCCTTTTCCTGCCCACATTCTTACTACACTGTCAACAAGCACACCTCTTCATCATTCACTGCATGGAAAACAGGGTTCTTTAGACAGGCATACAAGACTTCAAGAGCCTCTAATCTGAGGTCTTAACAGTGTGTAATAAATAATTCCAAACAGAAAGCAGGAATGACAGTGCAGAAAGAGAAAAAAGAGAATATAACATAATGGGAGAAAAAAATTTCCCAACTGAACAACAACCAACCAACCACAAAGAAAAGAGACACAGACAAGTCTGGGATCTGAATTAGTTTTAGGACAAAACACACCATCAGGTGTCTCTGTCATTATCAGGTACCTCCATCAGGTATCTGACAATAGCACTGTCTTCCCACAGAACAATTACCCAGGGATTTGGGATTTATCCTGTGCATATCTGGAAAAAGGCAATTTTCAGGAATGCAGTCACAATCTCTTTGCAACTGTATCATTGACCTTTGTCCTCTGACCATGATGGTCACCTCAGCATTTACCCTCATGACTCACAGCCAGCCACAGCACCATGCTAAAGCTAAGCACCTGGGAAGCTCTGCCTATTCCATTAGGAATAATGGGAGGACTGCACATTTCACTATCATAGAGACACAGGCCACTGAAGCCCAAAAAAGTGATCTGAAATTAAGTTTGCACATGTAAGAATTTTTCCAGGCACAAAATAAAAAAAAAAATCTAGAATTCAGGAGGGGGGGTAGTAGGAAGGATTTATGTTATATTCACTATCCACCCAACAACAAAGCAGATGCTTAAGTATGACTTTAAAGCATTCTTGTCATGAAGAGATAATGACATTTCATACATGCTGTACCTTAACTCTGACGTATTGAGAATATTTTACATTTTTGACCTTTGGTAAAATATTTTCATTCAGTTTAAGAGGCATTTTCACCCTCCTACCACTTTAGCCCTAACACTGTTTCTATCATCACTTGGAGCATGTTCAAAAGGTTCTGTTTTCTTGTGTCCCCCAAACAGTTCTCTCTTCCCAAGGAAACACTCTGATCTTGTCCAGGAAACCAAAGACCTTACGGGAAACAGAACTTTAAATAACTGTATGATCCTAAAGGAAGAAGGAAAACATATAGATGTGTGTATTCAGTACACTAAGGACAGCTAAGGGATAGCAGTGGAACAACAGCACCTAGAAAAGGCAGAACTGAAACCTGACCTCAGCAAGAGTTTTGTCTGATCAAGACCAAAGGAGAGAGCTGAGACTTTAGATGGTGTGTTTTCTTATTCATGCATAGGAACATGAAGCTGCTGGATGAAGTGACTGACTAGTCACTACAGGATTTGGTTTTTTCCATTCAGTAATTCAAAGTGAATAATATTATAAGATCGTGCTTGTGTACATCTCCTCTAGGCAAAGCACTTGTTCAACATGTCAGGAGGCTGCTCAGTGTTGTCAACTAGTTGCGAGCAGACAGGCTATGACTGGAGTAAAAATCCCATTATAAGAAAAAAGAAAAAAATCTCTACTGTTCCTGAAAGAAGAGAAAGTCTTGCTGCTACTCAGGTGAGGAAAGGGGCTCTTTGGAACTCCCTCCATGCTTCTGAGCTATTCTTCTGTGCTATTCCAAGAAATGGGAGGGCAAAAGGAGGATAATATATACACATAAAACTTTGAACTGCAGTCAGAGAGGGCATAAGACTAAAAGAAAAAGCTAAATGCAAGGAGAGCTTTAAGTAAAATTTTTGTATTTTAGCTTTCTCACAGTAGATCATCCCCCCATATTAATTCTGTTTTTCTTAACATTCTTATGACTTTATTGCCGATTTAATTCAACACTTGAATATCTGTAGATGAGTTTGATGCACCTCTCAGGAAAAAGAAAAAGGTGAAAAGTCTATTGAACAAACACTTGCACATTTCCAGTTGTTCTGGTTTTGGCAACCTCAATATCTTAGATCTGACATAACTTTCAATATCTATTTAATATCCTGAGGGTCATCAATCTACTAGAATAAACAAACTCAACAATATTTCCTTTATGAATTAAATCTTCAAAGGTCTAACATTTGAAGAAGAATAATGAACTAGTGATCAAAATTACTTTTATTGTCCAGAAACATAAATTTGAAACGCAATTTTATGTGGTGCTAATGAAGCAAATAACTTCCTATCAGGCTTTTATTTCAATTACCTATTTTATTCTGGGCATTTCAAAGAATAATGTGCATAGAACAGCATAAAGAAATGCAACTGTAATTACAATTTACACCATCACAAGGTCTCACATACAGCAGCAGAGTAACAACCTTCTAAACCTTTCCAAGCTATATAAGTATTTGTTTTTGTCAAGGTCCAATAGCCATCACAAGCCTTAAAATCAGTAGTGCAAGTTTTACAAGAGACTCCATCTAGCAACACACTGATGTGAAGCAACAATCTGAAGAGATCAATGTCAGCCTGCTAGAAAGTAAATACTTTTATAACTATGTCCATAGCAACCACAAAACTCTCCACTTCCCCAAAGTGATCCATAATGCTTGACTTGGGAAGCTGATTTTAAGCTCTGAGAAGGTATCACTACCCATCATTTTTCTTGGCCATAAAAGTCCCAGGAAGATAAACAGAGCTTTTCTGGGCCATCATTTTACAGAAAAGAAACACTCAAAAGATATCTCTAGAAATCGCTATACTTGCTCATTTTGAAACTGTAAATCCTCCAGCAGGGCTAGTGGTGCTACACTGTAGGAATCAGCATCAATTATTTTATATGATGTATTTTTACTTCAGTGTCAACCCAGGAAATTGACATTTCATTTTCTCATTTAAAGACGTCCTATAACACCACTTACATCTTCTATACTACTTTTCACCAATGGATCCCAGTGAGCCTTACAAAGATTAGTACACATATTCCATGAATGGATGAGACATTCTGAGAAGTTAGAGAGATCCAGATAAATTAACCTGCAGTAGTCAATGGCCAACTAAAGCCAGTAAATCCAAGTTTCCAAAGTCAGAAGCCCCTGCCCTGTCCAGCAAGCACTACTACTTCTGTATGTAAGTGCTTTGGACAGCCTTCCATGCACTGCAGTCATGTTTTATGTCAGTTTCCAAAGGCCTCTCAGAAACATAATGGCATTTTCTATTTTGCTCCTCCCACTGAAATAAACTGATCCCAGTTGTTTCCAAGTGAGTGGCAGGAAACCTTGCACCTGCTCTGGTCATGGAGGCAGACGTCGAAGGCAATGGAAATCTGTCAGCACCAGGTAATTTAGCCTACACTTCAGGCTGAATTTCTGAGTTTATTCATGCTAGATGTGTGCAGTGCTAGACCAAAAGGCATTACAGAGTTAAGCTGAACCAGGTTTGGGTACATAACTCTTATTACTGCTGAATAGGCACAGTCAGCCTCATCCCACATTTAGGCAGGCTCCAAAGCAGCCACATAAAGGACAGATAATAATACCTGATCCATCATAAAACCTGTCTTTATAAAGCTAACTCATTTTGAACAAATTTGAAACAGCAGACTGAGTTAATAGCAGACCAGTGCTTTGCAGGACTACAAAGAATCTCTTAGCAGGAACCGTTAAGCTGAATTTACTGTGCCATTAAACCATAGTCTCAGTGCAGATGTAGGCTGGTTACCAGGACACATGGAAATCCACACAGCAGTTAATTCATCTTCACAGTACGCAAATTAGGGAAGTGGGAGTAAAACCTGATCAAGATCCTTCATTTAGGGGGCTGGAATATTTCACTTATGTGGTAACTTTCTGCTTTTCCATTCTCTTTGGCCAAAGAATAACACAGATTTGCCCTTTGCCTACACAGAGAAGAGAGCTCCAATTCCAGAGCCAGGAGACACAGACTGCACCCCTCTTGCTGCATGCACATTGCTGACTGACAGCAGGAATAATCAAATATTTATGCAGCCCCACAGTGCAAACTCTCAGAGCATTTGGCACCATCATTTAATGCCCCTAGCTCAGCTTTACCATGGACATGGGATCTGGCAGATGAGTAGCTGCACTGATACCAGATGTTACTAAAAACAGTCCTCTTCCCTGTCCATGTCACAGGTGTCCCAGAGAAGGGGCACCAAAAGTAAAGGGATGCCCCTACCACAGCAGCTGTTCTTTAGAGCTCAGTGCTTAGACGGGAAAAGAACTACCAGGCTGCAAACTCCTGAGACTAAATCACATGCTGGTCTCATTTACAAGTTTGCAAACCCTTGGCAGAAGGATCGTGCTCTAAGCTGGGGGATCAGTACTGAGGGCCAGAGATATCCTGAAGGGTCAATTGGTGCAGGCAAGGCACAACAATCAGAACAGTCTGATTTAGGGTACAGAACTCCAATACTGCTGAATATGCACAGCAAATTTGGAAATAGAGATCTTGGGATCTCTAGTCATGCTCTGTAAAAGCACATTTTCTCTCAGGAAAAAAAAAAAATAAGAACATACTGAACTGGTGGAAAATGTTTAACCAAAACCCAATGCCAAATATATATATGTGTGTATATATATATACACACACACACATATAAACTCACTATTTGATTTTAGTAACTGGGGTTCTTTCAGCTACTTCCATATAAAGGTCTTCACTAACATGTTTTTCTTTAATTTCACAGAAGAACAGCTACTCTAGCTGCTTTAAAATAAGTGGAGTTAAGAACTGGAAGTATTTCCTTAATGGGACTATCTATCAGTACTCTACTTCTGTAGGACCTGCCCACAACTTTCAACTGTGTATCAGAACTGTACTCTGTTCTCTCAAGTACATCATCACAAACCAGTAAAAGTTAATCCACATTAGAGATTTCTATTAGTTCCTTTGAGCTGGCCAGGAACTGCTCATCTTCACATTTTTCAATTATACCAGGAGTTAGGAATGGCTGAGAGGAAACAAAATCCCCCTGAAAAGCATCATCCCTGTTCAGAAAGATATGCTGCACAACACAAACTGGAAGGCACACTTCCAACAAAGAGTAAGCAAGAGCCTGTCCATGCCCTGTGGCCATGTAGCTCAATGTGAGTGCAGCTGATCCAGTATTCACAGCCAGGATGAATATATGACATTCCAGCAGGGCTCGGGAAAAGCCTTGGGCGCCTCTGTAACAATCTACAGTGGGATCACTCTTCAGATAAAGTACAAGAAAGGTACATAACTCTGCTGTAATTACTAACTGAAAAAGAGTGGAAAAGAAAGCAGCTATTCTTTCAAAAACTTGATTATTCACAGATCTACCACAGCTTTGACAACATCTCCTGTATTTAACAGCCAAAACAAGCCTACAATCCTACCTATCTACTAGATATTGACAAAATTCCCAAGGACACTGGCACACGGGGTACCAGCTAGCAGCAGGCTCTGACTTCACAGCCTCATCACTATTGGTATCAATCTGGCAGCTCAGTGTGCATCCTCTCTCCAATGACACTGTTCCTGCCAGAGGTCCTACAGCACACATCAGCCTGAAGCTTTGCCTGGTTATTTTAACTTTGAAGTCCACAAAACCAACAGCCATTCCACTGCTCTGGTGAAGCACAATGTTTTCAAGCCTTGAAAAACAAATGTGGTCTGGTAAGTTAACACTTGAAGCTTCAACACAACAAAAACTTCACACAGGAAACTCGAAAAGTTAGGTGGGGCAGCCAGCTCTTCAAGACCCTAAAAGTGTAGATGAGTGGAATTACACACATCATTTTTAAGAGGAGATGCTGAGAATTTGTTGCTCAACACACTGAGGGCACACAGGCCTGCAGGGGGATCCCGGCGTTGTGCCGTTCACGACCTACCACTAAGGCAAGTGACCGGATTTAGCACTGCCCGGCCCTCTCTTATGTTCATTCACACCTTACGGACTACCTGCAAAAAACAAATTCACTACCAAACCCAAAAGGTGTCAGTTCATCTCCCACTCTGCACAGGTGTAACTAAGCACTAAGAGAGTAAGGAAATGTTTTTTATTGACCTAGGAAAAAAAGATAAATTGTTTCATTAACTCTCACATCATGACTATTCGTGCGCTATAAAGTGCAAAGCATACACCACCAATGTGGTTACAGAAAAGTCTCCAAAACTCAGTGCCCGGTCTGCCAAAACTCGTCTTTCCGCTACGGGACGTGATGGTACCGCAGATACTACGGGAGGCTGAACAGACCGCCTGTGCCCTGCGCTGCTTCTCCAGGTTCCAGGCGGGACGTTTGTGCCCTCGCCGTAGAGCCGCTCTCGCTTCCGTGGGCTCGTCCTTTCCCCGCGCTTCACCTGCGGGCTCGGACCCTCGGCAGCAGCCCCGGGTGATGCCCTGAGGGGAACACCCAACCCCTCACCCCAGCGGGGCCGAGTGCCCGCCGAGGCTCCCCCGCCCCTCCGCGCCCCTCGCCCCGGGTCACTCACAATCTCGGTCACCATGAGGAGCCCGGGCACGGTGCGCAGGAACTCCCTGTCGTAGGCGAGGGTGCTGGAGCTGGCCGACAGGTTGGCGGTGAAGGAGCTGCTGGTGGTGGTGACCGTGTGCGAGCGCGGGCGCGGCGGCTGCTCCTGAGGCGGCGCGGGCGGCTCCAT
>JANPWX010000089.1:1300023-1339444 GCA_024734555.1 Trochalopteron elliotii | reverse complement strand
GCTGGGGCCTGCCAAATAACCAAGGGACTAAACAACGCAAAAAGACTTTTAAAAGCCTTAAAAGCCAGTGGAAATGTAAAGTATGAAGTCATTATTGACCTACAACCTGGCAGTGTTGATCTGTTCCTTAACCTGTATTTTTCAGTACTCCAGCCTGAAGTGTCATCTTTAAAAAAACAAACAAACCGAAACATTTCTGGATCTTTTAAGAGCTTCTAAAGAGATCTTTTGTTCCACAAAAATCATGAGGTTTCAACAATAAGCAAGCAGGTTATAGTTATTTTCAACGTTCAGGAACTCTAATTAGCAAAGGATTTTCATGTGGCCGGTCAGTAAAGATGAAGTGTTTTCCGCATGTCTGGTGGCCATTGTCCTTGAATTGTTTACTGCTGCTCTCCTACTGGATAACAAAGGCTGGATTTTTTGTGGTATTACCTTTCAGCAAGGGATTGAAGCAGTTGGAGAGGGAGGAGGAGTATGGGGGAGTTTCTCCCAGAAATACAGGAAACTTGAATTACCCAAAGGAACTGTTTCTTGTGCATTATTGTGCCTCCACTCACAGTGTAAGTGTGTCACAGCACAGGCTCCATGGGCTCCTTGGAATGTATATCTTGGCTCAGGCTCTGTAGAGCCTTCATGCCCTCTAAACTCTGACTAGGAAAGGAAAAGAAGTAAACTCTGATTAGGAAAAAATATGCAATTTGGTGAAGCCTTTCAATGTAAATGTTTTAGACTGGTGACTTATTTATTTAAGATGGCAGAAGAAATGTGGAAGAGTTTTGCAAACATGAACTGCAGGTCATCAGAACATGACATGATGCCTGTCACTCGACATGATAAGATATACAGATAGGTTTTTTTTGCTTTTTTTTTTTTTTTTTTTTTTTTTTTTTTTTTTTTTTTTTTGGTGAGGGGAAGAAAAGACCATTAGTAAACCACACACTGAAACCACTGAACACAACTTCTTAATCATGAAACAAGGAATTTCACACTTTTTGGCAAAACCCTTTTTTCTTTTTTTTTTTCATTAACAGTATTCTGTATTTTTTGTGTTCCTATTTTATCCCTTTCTATTAAATAAGAGTTGATATTTTAAAGGAACAGAACACACCTGTGCACTGGTCTGTTTGGAGGCCTGCTTCAACTGGCTTGCAAGTAAAAAGTGCTTTATCTGATTGTTCAGCACTGCCAAGGTTCCTTCCAATGCCAGAGCTACCTTGCCATGCCCCTGTTGTTCTTTGTGAGGGTCCATTGTAACAGCATAGATTTTCGTCTCTGAGAAATTCCTGTCTTTTTGGTTTTCCACCTAGAAGATCAGTAAGTAAAAGTGAGGAAATGTGGGTCTAAAATTCATGCCGCTGTCAAAATTAACACTAATTTCAAAGCTGTTTGAGCCATTCCTATAACTTTCCTTGAGAGCTCATGTATTTTACACTGGATGTATATTCTCACTATATTCTCACCATCTCCTGAATGTTATTCAGTGGTCTCAGTGTTCATGCATAATTCTAAAATTCTTTATTTATTTTCCTCCCTAAATTCTTGAGGGTCAGTGTTGGTTTTCTTTCAACCATCAGAATCAGAACAATAAATTTCATTGCTTTTGGTCTGCACATCTGTCTTTTGAGCATCCCAGCTCCTGTAGGGGAGGAAAAAAGTAAAATAAAAACATAGATAGGGAACCAAGTGTTTTCTGCTTCAGTTATATTAGTACATTGCATGCTTCCAATGTCTGTTGTAGAGGTATCATGATTAATTCAACAACAACTGGAGGGCTACACTTGTGGGCAATTTCTCTGAACACTGGCTGCCACTCTGACTTCCCTAGTTAGCTTATTTTTCTCCAGCAAACGTATTTGAAGAATGGGTTTCACTAAAAAATCGGTGAACACTCCAGAAGCTTTTCTGTATCTGATATTCCTGAAAGCAAATTTCATTCTTTAACTTGACAACATAATACTTGACATTTTGAATGTTAATTGTGAGGCTCTAATTTTTTTGTTTTGCATCCTTGCACTGAGGGCTAGAACTGGAAAGCCTTCAGGGACCAGCTAAGCCTAGCTAGATTTTTTTTGCATGTAGATAGCATCAGAAACGGAATAATTGAATGGTGCTGCTTGAACAATCAACCTTTTATTACAGAACTACCAAGAGAGAATAAGGTGGCCCATTTTCTTTATTTTAAATTAACCTTTCAAGGGAAGGATTGGCAAGGCTTTTAAACACCAGTGAAGACTGTAACCTCTTGCTTGTCAATTATTATAAGGAAGTGACCTCTGGTTAGGAAAAAATATGCAATTTGGTGAAGTCTTTCAATGTAAATTGAAGGCTTTTTAGTAAAAGCAAAATAGTGGATACCAGTGTTATCAAGTTTCTCAGTAAAGGGATTATTCCTGAACTTCTCAGTATCTAATTAACAGATTCTTCCATTTAAGCTGGTTTTGTTCTCAGATCCTGAGGTATCAACATTTTTGACATTACTGATTGAGCTCTCTAGAACTATTTTCTTAGCAACAATCTGGCCAGCTGGAAGTGCTAATTAAAGTAGACTCACAGGTCCAAGGAGTGGAGCTGACTGGAATTTCCTGAACTGTTCTGGTTTTGAAATACAGTTTCCCTTCCCCCTTTCCAAATGCTAGAATTTTCAAATGTCAAATACATTCAAACTTTTTTTTTAGGTAAGTAAAACACGTTATCATATAAAAGATAAGTGAGATTTTTCAGTGGTTATCAGTAAATTTCAGTCCAAACAAAAACTTACTGTATTTAAACCACCTAGAAGTGAACTAAGAAAGCTAAAGGAACTTCTTCTGAAGAGAGCAAGAAAGGAACTTTACTTTCCGTGAAACCCAGGTCTCCTACAAGGAATGGGGATTCATGTCGGATGTCCAGGACAAATATTCTCACCCTTGACATCCTACTGTGCTAATCTGAGGATATTTTTAGTTAGCATTAAATCAAGAAATGATTGGAAATTTCCTAATGGCTTTTCAGAATTAGCAAAGTGTAGGCTTTGAGCTACAGAAGTATTCAAGTAAATAATTTATAGCATATTTTACCCTTTGGCAGATTACAACCATATGGAAAAGCTGATTTATAGTAACCCAAACCAGAAATACTTGATTTGTACTTTGGTAGTAACACGTGTCATAGGCACATGATCAATCAAGACAAATGTCTCTGTGTAGAATCCATATTTCACAAAGTAAAGGTGGTTTTCATGACTGAGATACTTGGATTTTTCAATATTGCTGCAACAGAGAGCAAATAGATGAGCTTCCCATATTTTCAAAATGGCCATTATTTGGCAAATCCATAGAGAATCTTTGTGTGTACATGGGGTTACTGAACACAAGACTTGTTTTGTTTTGCACCTTGGGCATCTAAAATTAATGAACATAAAACCAATACCAATTCAAACAACAACCAAAGCAATGACAGTGCATGGGATTTTATCATCAGATGTTTGTTACTACCCTAATGATGGAAAAGGCAGGATTTAGCTGTATATGTCCTGTACTTCTCTTGGGACAAATATTTATTTCTTTACATGAACTTTACTTGAATTATATGGACAAAGTCTTGACTGTAGACATACAGTCCTTTTACCTGCCAGAAAGCTGTCTTACAACTTATTTTGCCACACAGATAATTAATTCTGTGCTGGAACAGTAATATACTGACTTCTAGATTTTATTTTTCAGTTTTGAAACCCATGACACTAAGTAAACTGTGTGGTGATAGAGACTGTGCTAAGAAAAGAAAGCATAGAGTACATAAGCCGTGTATTTTCTTTGCATTAGGCTTTTACCAGGTGTTTTATCTGCTCTGGGAATCTAAAGATCCTTCCCAGCCCTGCAACACAACTATGTCACAGATACTGTACTGAGGAAAAATTGTTTACTTCTTTCAGAGCTGACTTGTGCTTAGAACACACTCCCTGCACGCTGAATATATATGCTTCACTTCAGGGCAGAGAGCACATCTACTCAAATTAAAAAGAGTTTGTTGTGACAAGTGTGAAGTCTGCACACAAATCTTCTCAGAATGGGAGTTGTGGTTTTCATGTTTTGGGGCCAGGGACCTCAGCCCTGTAGAGCACCTGCAAGAGCTTGTCTTCATTTTATTTCCCAGGCTGCTTCCCAGCTGCTCTCGGCCCTCCTGCTCTCCAGTGAGCCTGCAAGCACAGCTCCAAGCACAGCTGGTGGCTGTGCCTTCTCACACCTGCAAATCAGAGGCCACCCGAGTACTCAAGAGTGTCTGGTGTCGTGTTGTGTGAGGAAGGAGCTTATTCTGCCCCTGAGCATGTCCAGGCAGGCTGTCCCTGAGGCACACTCATAAATACTTTCATTAGGGTCAGCAGTCCTCCACAGACCTTTAAATATTATTATGGAGCAAACACATACTAGTGATTACATCCTTGAGAATATAAACAAATCCACTGAAGACGTGTGCATTTTCTACTTGCTGAGGGTGGGGCTTGCCTAAGTGTTTATGTAAATGGCAGCAGGTAGTGTTTCTACAGCACCCAAGCCCAGTGCAAAACAGCTGGAGGAAAATATCACCTTCAACAATTGTCAGTGCCATATTTGTTTTTAGATAATTAATGAAAGACTGTATAATTCTACTGCGGTTTCATCACAGCACCATCCAAGTTTAAGGAGAGAGTTCACAGCCAACTCAGTTTGCTTGCAGGCTTAAATAAAATAATAAACAGTCAGCTATGTTGCTCTGCTGTGGTTGGTACAACACCATGGCACAGGCCTGAGACTTAAAGTGTGTCTTATATTATCCCAAATTATGAGGAGGTGACTTGAGTTTGCTGTGTTTGTATATACTTTGAGAGAAGACATGGCTGGCAGGTAAAAATCTAATGAAATACTATGGCTAAAAGCTGAAAATAGACAAATTCAGACTGAAAATAAAGTAGTTTTGTTGTTGGGGCTTTTCTCATTTTTTTTTAACAGCATGATTACCTATTTTAAGTATTTACTAAATAAAACAGTAAACTCCATAATTTTAAATCTATAATTCCAAGCTATAGGTTTATTTGAAATGTACTCTTTACTAGACTTACATTAACAAATTTTGTGGTCTTTATTACACAGAACATGACAAGAGATGACCCAAATGATTTGAGAAACCACAGAAATTAATTCCACTTATTTCCATGAAATGACAGTCTTGTTAACACTAGTCACTCTAGCTGAACAGTACACATGCAGTACCAATGCCTGACACATCTCCTGGAGTGGCAGCAGAATAAAGGACCTCGTGAATCTTGCTATGTCTGGACAATGAAAACTGGTAATGAAACTGCTGTACAGAGAGAATCGATTTTATGCAGACGGACTGTGAGATTTAAGGGTGGAAAAATTCTCATCCAGAGTAAGTTAAAAAGCCAGTGGGCTGACTGCAGGGTCTGCAGAGAAATGTGCCAGCTGACTGGGGTGAGATGCCAGTGTACATGCACTTCTGTCATGGGGGGCTGAAGTGCAGGAGAAGAGAACTGAGCCTGGAAGGGCACTGACCTAAATCTTGGGGAACACAACAGTGGAAGAAGGCAGAGAAGAGCAGGCAGATGTTTTACTGCTCCTCATACTAGTTGACACAGCCTTTCTGTTAGTATGGAATAAGGATATTTAACATCTCTCCATTAACAGGAGAGGAAAATGTTAACAGGGGACACTACACCACGTAGTGGCTTGAAATCTCCAAGCAGCTGAGCAATATAATCAAATCAGCAGTTTATCTTTGCATCTAGACAAGTGCCAAAAGACTTCCGTGCAACAAAGAACAAAATGACCTTGATGTTTGTATCCCCATGGCAGTCTTAGCCCTGAAACAAAACAAAACCAAAGAAACAATTCTCCCTAGTACAAAACACAATCGAGTTCAGCTCAAAGCAGGACACAGAGGTGCAGGCACCAGTGTTTTAGGATATACAGAATACTGCTCATGACTGTAAATCATTGGAGGCTTTCATAGCATTAGTGTTACATATATGCAAAGAACCAGCATGCAAAGCCCTGATACCTGGTAGGTCTTGTGTCAGTGCATGAAAAAAATACCTGCAGTGATGCAAAGCACTTAGTGCATCCTCCAGTTCTAGCTTCCCAAAAGCATCCTTTGCAAGAGAAGCGGGAGTTTAAAGAAACAGGAGAGAAGGAATAATGTTTCTGGTATGACTACATGTATTTATGGGGAACAGAGTGTATTTTCTGCTGCTGGCCCAGTAAGACCTGCTGGGATTTTTAAATGAATCAGATGGACAGATTTAGTTAAATTTCTCAATTCATTTAGTTTCCTATGAAAATTGCAGGCTTTGGGCTGTGTGAGAACAGTGCATGGTGAGACTATGGAACAGTCAGGGGGTGGATGATGGGCTGCATTTGGGGGGGATTGGGATTTCCTCAGAACATAGGCTTACTCCATTTATGTCATGTCTTGAGAAAGCTTATCCTGTCAAGTCATTTATCACCCTGCTAACTAGCCACTGAGCATGGATAATGCTTCTTCCCTAGATCAGTGAGGGAAAAGAGAATTTTAGAGGAAAGGAAGGTTTTCATTTGGGGATTTTGGGAGATTGGGAGAAGAGCCGATAGGATATCTAAGCTCTTTGAACTATGAGAAAAACAGACCAGGAAGGATTTTTCTAACAGCTCATAATGCAAGGAAAATAGTCCTTCTGCTGAGGGCATCCCAGGTATTTAAACTATGTGAACTGGCACAGCCCTGTGGTTTGCAGTACTAGATCTGGAGTAAGTAGAGGATGCTCTGTGATGGATATGGCTCTAATTACTGACATTAAGGTGAATGAAGTCCATCATATATTTACAAATATATGGCTTAATGCTAACTATGAGACAATTATGATGTAAGATATTTAATTATACAGATGTCCCCACCCATCCCTACAACAAAAAAGCTTATTTTCCTATAAAATTTGGGGTTGGCTCACCTTAATGATCAAGAAAACTTCAGACTCCATTGGTTGTGCTAGCTGCAGTGGGAGTATTTGTAAGAGCAATCTATTCCATGTAGATTTTTCTACAGAGAGCATATTCTCAGTCAGCACGTTCTTGGCATTTACAAGAATTTTGTATCTTCTGGTAACCTTCTTCTTTGTCATGTTCACCTGGAATTGACTGATCAGTTAAGACTCTGAAGATGAGGACAGGTAGTGTGATAGCTTAGCCTTCATCCCCTCAGCACTTCAGAAATCTGATTATATATATATAAAAATATACATAGACACATAGAGGCATACAAGAGCATGTCTCATTGATTCAGACAAAAAAAAAAAAAAAGAAGTGGTCACTAAATAAATCTATGATGTTACAAGAGCAGTGTGATTCTCTAAATATACCAATCAAATAATTACTCACTTGCTTTCCTCACAAGGATTCAAACAGAGGCTCAGGAGACAAGCTGTATCAGTGTGTGCAAATGAAGGTCATGCATCAAACTTCTGGGCTTTCTTTTTAAGTGATTGCTATTTCAGTGAAGGAGTAATCAGGGAGGTCATCATTTCATGATTCATTGTTCCACCAGGCAGCACAAGCTAAAATATTGAAGTTAGCAATGATTTATTTAAACCAGGTATTACTTTGATGAAATCTCAATTTCTCCACGGGAGGTTTAGATTTGATATTAGAAAAAATTTCTTCACTGGTCAGGCATTGGAATAAGCTGCCCAGGGAAATGTTGGAATCACCATCCTTGGAAGTGTTAAAAAAAACCATGGGTATGGCACTTGGGGGCACAGTTTTGTGGTGAAGATGGCAGTGCTGGGTTAACAGGTAGACTCAATGATCTTAGAGGTCTTTTGCAACCTAAATGATTCTATGACTTTTTGCATGCAAGCATCCTTCTTGTGCTAGAATACTTCTTTTATGGGCTGTCTGAAATCACTAGTGAAGGTTTTCTTGATGTAATTCACAAGAAAGGGAAATATGAGTAAGTGGATTAGTTCAGTTCATCAGTGCTGAAATGCAGGATTTAATAAATTATCTTCATTAATAGCAATGAAGAACACTGGGATACCTCAGTGGGTATTCCAAGGTATCTATCCAACCAGAAGTTGATTTATAGGTGATGTCCTCCAGCCTGCAAAAATACTCCAATATATAAAGCAACCCAGTGTAAGGCAACCAGTGATATGAAAAAATACACGTAGAAAAGGGGGAAAAAGTACTGGTGAAGACACCTCTACTACAAGGACAAGTATCCCATGTGCTTTTATAAGAGCACAGAAAGGGAGCCATGAAAGGGGGCCTCTCTAGGAGAGGAGAATGTAGGGTTTGCAGATCCTCAGTCTCCCTCATCTCAGTCTGAGTGATACAGTTCAAGTCCACCTCCAAATGTGGGGAAGTGAAGAAGAGGCAGGACTTGAGGGACTACACCCCCCATGTACTTGCTCTCTGTGTAACCTGCCTTGAAAAATAAACCATTATTTCCTAGTTCTTGATTAATGTGATTGAAAATAATTATTTTGAGTGACAAAGAGAGGCCATGATCAGACTCTCCATGATCTCCACATTTTTCTCCACAGAGAAACTACTTTTACCCTCTGTGTGAGGTAGTGAATCCCCTGACATAGGTTGTTCAAAAAAAAGCCACCAATTCATTACAGTGAGTCGAGAATGCTGGACTAAAGCAGATGCAGTAAGTTGTGTTCATTCAAAGGCAGCACAGAAAATAAAAACACCAACCCCAAACACTCTGAATCTGTATTAAACTGAAGATCAGTTATTTCTTGAGATTTGTCTATTGGATTTCAATATATTTTACTAATCATCTCAAAACAAATAATTCCTTTGAATGCCAAATAATCTTTCCAAAGTTCTGTCTAGCTACACAAAGACTTGGAAATAGGTATGCCCAAGAAAACTGCATTGAATAGAGATAAATCATATGTTAAGGCTAATACTTCAGAACTGAAAGCAGACTTGAAAATGAAACACTTTTTCCCGTTCAAGTGTTGTCTGTGCATGCATTTTCTTCTTTAAAATGTGAATTTAACACACAGAAACAGGTAGACAGCAAGCAGTCCCAGGGAATGATGTCACTGGTTCCTTGAGGTATGTCCAGCAAACTCAGCAATCTGAGGAACTGTCTTTTAACAGTCCAGTTGAAATGCTTTTATCCTGACTCAAGCAGGCTGCTAAACTTGAATAGTTTAGGTTCCCTGCTCATTCACCATATAACTTCTGTAACAATAAACCACATTCTCATTTTTAGTGATGCATTGAAGGAGGACTCGTGTGAAGCCTGGTTGCCTGGTGCAGAGTTCCCAGTCATTATAACATAATCAATCTTAAATCAGTCTAGTCAAACTCAGTAATTAACACAAAGTACCTTGAGCTGAGCTTCTCAAGTGTTCCCATTCTGTTTCCTAAAATCTGTCTGTCCATACACTCTGGGGCTAATTACTGTCCCAACATTACAAGAACAGCGATGTTCAAACCTCCCACTATTTGCTCACTGCTCCTTGGATGCTCTCCTGATCCAGTCCACATGCTGACGTGACAGGTTCTAGCTAAACATGGTCATTTTCACACAAATGCCTCTTCAAAAGTCATGTAACCATATCCATTACTCTTCACTTTAGGATTAATTACAGTAGCAATAAAAAACCAAAAAAAAAAACCCCCAGAACAGTGTGATGCTTTGTGCTAGGGAAGAGAGCTTGGGTACAACATGCAAGTTCTCAGATGGAAGCAACCAGGAAGATTTCCAGCCCACCTATTTTAGATGAATAAAGTCACATTTGCACTCGAGAGTGTCCCTGGAGTGTTCTTACTCAACTATTTTGATTTAACCTCAACCTCTGGTGACAACAGGGCAGAGCTGCTGGCAGCATTATACTTATTTGGTTTTAAGATCACATAAAAACGTTAATAGCCAGGGTTATGGCTACCTTGCCATTACCCAGGGCTCCTGCTTCTAGCTCTGAATCTGCAATTCCAAAAGAGAAGGAAGAACATTTTGAGGAGCTTTGCTTTGAGGGCTTTTCTCTGACTAATTAGTCAGACCTAATCCTGCTTAGCTTAGCTCTGAGAAAAATCACAAACTGATGAGGAGGTAACCAACATTTCTTGTTAAATACATGCAGCCCTGGGGAAGTTGCAGTTATTTCTCTTGCCAGCCTTTCTCATGACTATCATCACATTTTCATGAACTCATCCCACAGCAAAGATAGTGACGTGCATATTTCCTCTGTATAGGTTGTCTAGAGTGCATGAACAGCATATTTTTTTCATCTTAGTTTTGCATTTTTTGCTTGTAGAAACAATACATGGAACGGAAAGGGAACTTCAACAGCAATGGTTTTATCTCTATGCATTTTTTGATAACATCAAGTGTGTTTGTGAAATCTCTCTTCTACTTCAGCAACTGCTAAGTTCTCTGAGGAGACATTTTCCAGGTTTTAGTTTTGAAAGGAATGCTGCTGCATGCACTAAGCTGTTACCATGAAGCCATGTCCAGTACAGACTGACAGGCCAAAAGGGGCTTCAATCAACTCTCAACAGTGTTGTCTTCACTCTGTCTGTATTTCAGGACATGGTCTTGTATTACCATCTCTTGCACTGGTTAAAACTGACTTAGGCTCATTCCTTATGTTCCAACAAATGCAATACTTTGCATTCTGTTCTCTCTCTTCTCCACACATAGTACTTACATACAAGTTAACACTTAAAACAATTTACCTGTAGGGTTTGCAGTGCAACCCCATTCCACTCTAATCTAATTGCTTTCAGAAAGCTAATTGTGCCTGCTAGCAAACACCTCTGCTGCTCTAGCCTTGCCCAGCCTTGTCAAGGCATCCACATTGTATTTTGGAAGAAAAGCCACACCTGGAAACTGTCATACCTGGAAGCTGCACATTTCCTCTGTCAAATGGTTTCAAGGAGCTGAATTACCAGTTTTTTAATGCATCTGTGAATAATGTATAGTCATTAATAACATGGAGATAAAATTTCTGGCGAGGGAAAAATTAAGTGAGTATAGTAACTAGGTAGGCTACCCCTGAGTGTAGGATACTACTGCTCCAGAGCAGGAATACATTAGAATCAACATAAGCAGCTTTTGTTACAAAGCTTAAGCAGTGGTGGGTTAAAGATCATTGCTAGCTACCAAGATCTTGGTGTGATCACCTATCTAGAGACTTCAAGTAGCCTGAGCAACTGCACCAGGAAACACCACTAAGAAACAACTTGAGCTTCTGCTACTTTAAAACAGTCAATATATGAGTAAAGATGGGAGTGGCATAAGGATTAAACCCAAGACTATGAAAGCTTAGAAGACCTTATTCCACTTAACCTCTGCTGGGCATCAAATGTTAAGACAAGGCTAAATGCACATGGCAGTATGCTGATCCTTTTTTTCCATGCTGGCTAAAGCTCTGGGAGTAATGAGAGGTATTCCTTATCTATAGTAGCCTGAAAAAATGCAGATAAAGAAAATAGGAGGGTAAGACAAAACAAAGACAAGGGAAGACTGGCATGACTAAGCACTACTGCAATTACCACCTAGCTTGAAGCTTGAAGAAAATGATGTTGACGACATCTACATCTATAAAATTTATAAAAGCCCAGAAACAACAAAATACCCAAAGCATCTCTGTCACATTCCATTGCAAATCTGCATGGTAAGTGGGAATTAGAAAAAATATATAAATTTGGGTTAAAAAAACCCACTAAAAATACTTCTGTAAAAACTGGGCTTTAATCCAAAGCACAAGCACAGCCAAGGCTGGCTCTGCTCAGCTATCACAGTACAGAGCAGCTTGTTTTGTGCTCACTTTGCTTTCAACTATTTAGAGCCTCCTAAAGCATGGATCACAATACATGTAGGTTTATTTCTCGATGCAACAATACAGGGAGTGGGTACCACAAAAAAGGAACAGCATGTTGGGAAAAAAAAAAAAAAAAAGCCTCACAGTCCTGAGCAGCTGTGATGCAAGTGCTTGTGTTTGACTTTGCATTTCAAATACTAGTATTTAAAATGATGTAGATCAGGAACCCAGCCAGTGCTTGCTAACAGATTTGGCTTGCTTTCCAGCTCTCTCCAGCCTTTAAATAGCAAAAGAGCAAACTAAAAGTCCCCAAGGCTGTACTTTCTGAGCCTACCACATGCCTGTGCTCAGTAATCATCAAACTGAAAGATACTCACCAAGTCCTCAAAAACACAATCCATACAGAAAAAATCTATCACACTGAGAGCTGAAGTATGTTCCTATGAGAAGAATAGGGGTTATAATAAACCTGGATTTGGAGAAAGAAAGGGCAAAGTAGTTCAATTAACGTCACTATTATTTTCACCTGAACATGAAATATGAACTATTCTTTAAAAATGTGGCATTTCAGAGCTTCAGGGAGTGGCAGCATGGATGTGATACTGTTCCCTTGAAACAGTAGCAATGTTTTCAATTATCCCAACCTCACTTATTGCCATCCCAGGCACTGAGGACAGGCTGGAAGAAATCTATGCACTAGCTTCACAGCCAGACAGCTTTAAATGGATAGACAGACATTAGCTAGTGCAAAGGCAGCTGAACATTAATCCTCTTGGTGGCCTTGCTAAAATCCTGTGCAAAATTCCCAGCACCTTACAAGGCTTATTTGTGCACACAAACATTCAAAAGCAAGGTAAGTAGGAGTTTACCTGCATAGATGAGCATGTGTAAGCATGTACACACATCCACATTCTGATATGAAGAACTCTTCTTAAGGTTCACTGCAAAACAGCACATACAGGTGCAGCCACACAAAGACAAGAAGGAAACTGGAACAGGCACGAAGAAAAGCTGTAGGGTGAAGGACACTACATGACTCTCATGCAGGTGAGAAAAGGAAACAAGCAGTGTAGCAGCAAACAGCAATGCCAACATCAGAGTGCAATGTGGATTAGACTGAGCAGACTCTGGCAGCTATATCCACCTAAACACTCAGGACTGCTCACACAGGTCAGAGCAGTACTTTATTTATCATTCACTGATTCCTTCAGCAACTTACAGGAAGAGCATACTTTTAAAATCAGTAATTCACACAGTTTCTAGTAACTTACAGAAATAATCAATGAATGGTTCCCAATGTCCCTACAACTGCTCTTCACTAAACCTAAAACAGACACTGTAAATAACAGGTAAATATAACAAATAGATAAATTCAATTCAGACATGGGGAATTCTGACAGAGATACCATTATGCTGGGTGTCACTCTATTGTTCTCCTCTTAAAATCTAGTTCTGCAGTTGTTTTCAGTAAGAGCAGGATTAGATCAAGAGTATCTCTAAGTCCTTACCCAAAGCAGGGATCTAAAATCAAGTTAGAACAGACTGAGAGAGAACTGCGTTTCATTTAACCTGAATGCCAAACACCTCTCCTTTGCACATGTTGAGATTGAAGGCAGATGCTCTTCTCATCCATTATTCAAAATGGAAGTGCTACCTTTTAGTGCTCAGATTTCTATCAGCTCATGGCAAATCACAGAAGAAAAATCCATGCAGCCAGGAGACAGGCAGAAAATAAATAGTTTTATGCTTTCTAATAATATGATGTGCCATATGTTCCGGGACATTTTATTTCAGCATTATCCAATTTCTCTGCTGTGGAATCTATGTAGTTCATTCATATGACTCCAGGCTTACAATGAAGTCCAGGCTGGCAGCATTATGAAGAACCATCAGCAAAGGCCACTGGACACTGACTTCTTGTCTGCCATGTTTCTTGTACAGCCTGGCTGTTATTTGCAGTCAGACAATGAGAGACACCCAGCCTGTTTGCACTGATTTAGTGAGAAAGCACCACCCCTTCAGAAGATACATAAAACAAAGGTGAATATCCTAATTCTCTTGTGATGGTTTGTACTTTGCTGCTGACTCAGGCTAATTAGAATTTAAGCCCTTTTGGATGGTATGTCTGAGATACTATTTATTCTATTGGTTGATTTCATGCACTCTTAAATATAATTTTGAGATAAAAGTACCACAAGAAATGACCTAATGGCCTAAATTCTGTCTTAAATTAGGAATAAAATGCATCCAGGCAGAGATTTGCTGGGCAACCATCTTTACTCCTCTCAGTATCCGTATATGTAAATGATGGGTCAGGACATTGCTCTCATTTTACTAATTGTTCTGAGACTTTCAGTAGACAATGCATTATTTTGGTCACCAAGAAAACCATACTTGTTTTACAGTATGATGTCCCACACTAAGTAGCAGAGCTTCCTTTCCCTGGATAAACACTTGTGACACCACCCACCCCTTTGGCTGACGTACAAACTGACAGAACTGAGCACAATGGGCTCTTGTTCCTTCCCAAAGCCTTTCAGCTTCAACACCCAACAGAAACAAACATTGTTGGGTACACAGTACAGGATACTGAAAGATCTCATTGATCATATTGTCCAACAGCTGAGGTAGTGCCTGTTGCCCTGTATTTGGGAGGGTTCTAGATGACAGGCAAGGCAGTGCCTTGGGTGGAGGTTATAATACGTTGAGCATTTTACACCAAACTCCTTCCCTCAGTTCCAGTGGATCTACAACACATGCACCTAGTGCTGAACTATAACCATCTTCTAAATACAAGGAACGCACCGTAAGACAGGTGCAGTCATACAGGAACCTCGGGAATTTCAGAACTGGTCAGAAGAGTAATTCCAGAGTGGTGGAATCAGCCACTTACCGACTAGTGCCCTCCAGTGGCTCCCACAGCAACTGAAGGAACTGAAGACAAGAACCTGTTTTCAGAGGTCAAAGACACCACAATTGTATCACTAATGGAAAGAAAGAAAACGCTGACATCTGGATGCCAAATAGCTCTTTTTAAAATTTATGTTCTGGCATGGCAACCTCATATCTGCTGTCATTACATACCACAACCAGAAAAATCGACGTTCCGTCAAGTGAATAAAATACTAATTGCAACCTTGTAAAATGAGACAACAGAAACCAAAGTGATTCCCAAGACAAAAATGTTTATTTGTACTAACTCTTCAAAACAGGTATACATTCAACATCTCTAAACAAAATCAGTACATATGACGAGGGTAAGTTGAGTAATTATCATTAGAATGTAATGCCTTCCTTAGCAATTAAAGTTCATAAATCAAGAATTAGTTACAAATTTATGACCCTCTTACACGGGGGTTAATGTTTTCAGTGAGACTACCCCAGTACTAGGCAAAACAGAGTGTTTGCAGAGCAGGCTTCCAATCATCCAGTTCCAGTACCATGTCACAGTCTTTTAATGAGCAATCAATATTAGTGGGAGAAAAATACTTAGTGCCAAGCTGAGTGTTCTCCAGCACTGAAAAGCAAATGCAAACGGTGAACTATCAATAGAAATTTAAATAAACTATTTTAGTTATTTTAGTTACTGAAACCTCACTTTTTGTCTGAAAAAAAAGAATATCGTAACAGACTGGAAGAAAGAATTCCATAAAAACCATTCCTCTGGATTTGCCTTAGAATATAGGCTTCTCTACAAAATAAGAACAATTAAGATTTGGGAGTTTCAGTGGTAGAAGAAGTATTGGAATAATAAAGAAATAATTTAAAAATATATATTAATTTACCACATTTAGCTCATATAGCCCTTTATGTATCTTACAAAATGCTACTGTCTTACATACTGCATGTAAAAAAAAAGTTTACATATATAATGTATATGTACACATACAAAGGAAAAGCCACCAATTTGGTATTAAAAAAACAGAACAAGACAAAGCATAAGCAAACACACTGAAAGTTATGCAGTAATGAGGAGTGTATGCTCCATGTGTGCGTTAGCATAACAGTGCTTCCAACCTTAATACACCCTCTTAAATGTCTAAGCAGAGTGCTTGCTCCAAGTCAGCTCTACCAGTGATGTTTCCAACTGCCACAAATGTCTGATGCCACCTAACTTCTGGCCATCTCTTATATTTAGCACTAAATCAGAAGTAAGGCAAAATAACTTTTCACATCCCTGAATATCTGAGGACATTCATGAGATCTTCCAAATATTAATGCAAAACAATACAGGAGCACAAAAAAATGGTACCCCTGAGCAGAATGGTCTTTCTGTCTTAAACAAAGCTGCCCCAAACCTTCCCTATTTCAGAGTAACCCAGGCTATGTAAGCATGACAATTATTCCCAGGCATTCTTTTTGTTTTAGCAAATTTTGAATGACAACCTGAAGTTTCAGGATTTATGTGTGCTCATGATTTCTGGTCTAAAACCACCACTGAGAACAGTGAACAGCCGTTCTGATACTGCAGAAATGTTAGGCATGAACATTCAGATCAGATGGGCAGTCTTGTTCTGTAAACTCTAATGCCAACCCTTGTCTCCTATTTGGAATGAGGAGTCCACTCTTAATGTACCTGGCATGTATTTCACAAACACCTCCCCCTGCCTTTAGTTTACAAGAAAAGCAAAACAGATTTTACTTATCTTCTCTTGCATCAATCTTAAAAAAAAAAAAAATCTAAAAAGACCAGCCAAACAATTCCCCCCCTCGCTTAAACTCTGTAAAATCACAAATTTTCCAATAACAAATAAAACTAACCTCCCTGATAAAACAAAGGTTCCTGAAAAAACCTTGTTGAGATCTCTGGGGAACAAGAGATGGATGCCTTTGAGCAACTTTCTGGGAGATTAGTTGTAAAGGATTTGATTCAGCACCCATAAAATTCTGTCCAATGAAAGAGTAATGCCAGAACTGGGAAGGCTGGATCAGGACTACAGCCCAGTGGACATGTCAGTCACTGGCAGGTACTGGCACACAACCCTTCTGAGGACACAAGCATGTGTTGTAGCAGGGAATTCCCCTGACACTGCTTGGAGTGTTGTGTGGAGCTCAGCACTTCACAGCTAAGCAGTGAAGAACAACTGCAGGTAAAACAATAAAATGAACTGTAGGCTCTAGGGTTCAGAACCCCCAGGTCAAGGCTTGCTTTGGGGAATGGCATTCTAGAAGAGCCTAACACTGAGGAATAGTAAGGGAGAAACAGAGAAATACAAAAATGCAAGGATTAAAAAACAGAAGGGGAGGCAATGATCCCCCTCTAGAATATTCCCTTTAAAACAGTGTAATTAAAAAGTTTAAATTCATTTAGAAATTGCTTTCAAAGTAGCCTGACAATTTCAATGACCTTCAAAAATCAAAATATTCTTCACTAGAGTTCATTGAAATATCCCTGTAGCCCCCTGAATAACTGCTACAATTTGTTTTGCATTAACATTGCTTAAATTAATAAAGTCATAAGCATGCAAAATGTTAACATTTAATTGGGCATACAGAATAAAACAAATTTCTAACAGACAGATTCTTAATATTTCAAGGTTACAGGCTTGATTCAGTCTCTGATCAAAACCACTGGGATTCTTCCCACAGTGTCCAGCAGATTTTGGACTTCAATAAAAGACAACAAAGCATCGTGTTTTATGGTGTAGGAGCAAACTCAAAGTACACTTGTGTATATATACCAGGCATGTAGTGCAACTTTTGTATTGCGTATGTTAAAAGAGTTGCATTTTAGCCAGTAGAAGGACAATCACCGAGCCAATGCCGCATGCTGTGTCAACCCAGGCTGGGTAACAAACACCGGGACCCGCTCACAGACACTCATGGTGTTCCTGTTGCCTAAGAGCAGCTTTGAACAAAGCCTAATGATAGCTACATCCACTTGAACCCAGACACGAACTCGAAAGGCAGAAAGCTGCGTGAGTACAACAGCCTGATGGATTTTACATGTGCTCTGGATGACTCTGAAGGCAGGATATTATCTCTTTAACAGATCTCCCTTCATAGCAGATTTGATACACAGCTGTGAAGAGTGGAAACCTGAGGAAAGATAGATGGTGGGGAAAGTGAACACAGTGTAAATTTCTTCTGTAACGTTTTCTTAAATTAAAGAAATAAAAAGGGGTGACGAGAGGGAGGGGGAAAGGGGAGAGGTGGAAAACATGATTTCGTTTTTCTATTTGTCAGGCACAAATGCTGGGCTGAAAAGCAGGGCATGACTACAGAACCTGCACGCATCTCTGAAATACAGTGACTCTCAGAAGCCTAGCTAGCTATAATGGAGCCTGAGACATTCATTATGTATGGCACAACCATAAAATGATCTAAAAAATAAATTAAGAACATTTTTTTCCTGGCTGTTCTTACAGCAGTACCCATCTGTGGTTAAAAAGGATGACTGGCACATCCGTTATGCAGTACTTCTGAGCAATAATGTGATAATAGAGAATATGATCAAAAAAGACCCAAGAAGTCATTGAAGGTCATGTTTTTAGTAAGAATCCAAAATCAAAACCGGATTTTCAAACACTAAATTCCACATCTTCTTTTTTTTTTTTTTGTAGATTGGCTACAACCTCCAAATTATTCAGGCTTTTCTGATAATCTGAAGATTTGTTAAAGCCAAGATGCTTTACAGAAATCTGCATTTGCTTTCTGTCCATCCCAGACATTAATAGCCAGACAAGTTCAACTTTCATACAAAGACTGGTGAATTTTAGGGGTTGATCTGTTCCCCAAGGACATACACCATTTCAGCATGGCCTTTTATGTTCATGAATTTTGACCAACGGCAATAAAAAATAAGGGTCATTGGAGATGGTGAACTAGTTAATTTCTGAGTGATTCAGAATACATCTGGACTAGGACTTTCTCCTTAGGAAAGCTGTCCCACCAGTCACTCTAAAGCTTTATTTGTAATGCACATTTCAGTGTTGAGCAGTACTGAGCACCATACGTGATGGCCTTACACTCTGCTGTCACGTATTACATTGCAGTAACTCTTATCAGCACTCTGCTCCAAACTAGACCAATCTGAGTTTTGTTTCTACTTCACTGGTGGAAAAAAATTATCACACAGCCACATAGCTGCTCTCTCAAATCCAGTGCTAAACTGCTTAGACTGCAAAACCCTTACTAGGGAATCTGCAGAAAAAATTACACCACGACTTCTGCATTCCTTAACAAACCTCACTTACCACTCTGTATGATGTACTAGGCTGAAGGGGGGTTACATTTGCTGTTACCATAAAAGCTCACAGGTAGGCACTAATGAAATTTGCTATGCCTATATGTGAGAGAGGTGGCCACAAAACAGGTGAACTTTCTGAAGCAAAAGCAGTTTTCCCACAGGTTTAGGTACAGTACTGGCAGTTACTTCTCACTGAAGAAGCACCACTACTAGAAACCACAACCTAAGTCCTGCTGCGTATCTCAGAGAACATTACTGTGCACAGGTCTGCCACACTTCACATGGAGAAACCCGTACCAAGGCTGACTGCAGGCTCAGAGCCAGCAAACTCCGAATGCATCTTAGGCCTGAGCACATCAAGAGAGCAAGGACTACAACTGTTGAAAAAAAGTAATTGCACCACGAGTATCAATAGGCATCAACCCTGCTACCAACGCTCTTCTGAACTTTGACTTCTGCACACTTCTACACAGCCTTGGGAATAGTTCTGTAGGACCAGACCATGAAATTCTACCCTTACCAGACTCTTACAAGACACTTTGAAACCATGGCTGCTCCACTGTGTTTTATGTTTTAAACTTGCTTTCAAAAGTCTTGTTGAATGAGACCTTTTATGAAGAACTGACACATATATGTTGGCATACCAAAAGGAAATTAGCAACACTGTTTTCATGTCTTTTATTAAAAACACAACCCAAAATCATCTATAATGCACTCAATTTGTTGTAAGATAGAACAGGACACAAAACAATCCTCAAACACAGCATCCTGTTTCATTTAGGAATCATAAACAGGAAAGAATGAAGCCAATATTTTAATTAATTTTTTTCTGCAGTTAGCTTAATTACTGTACACTGAGGAGACAGACTTAGGTACCTTACATCCAATGATAATATTAGAACATTAATCATTTAGTGCAGCTGATTCATTAAAACTAGACTTTAAAAAAATACTTTTGAAAAAAAAAGTAATAAGGCTTGGTCTTTTGACTGGCAGTTTTTTAATTTCTGATTTTTCCTTTTTTACAAACAGGAGCAGATAAATCTCATAAGGAGACAACTGTGTGTGTGGCTATAGGAATCATTCATGTTCTGACTCAAATACAAGTGAACCAAGCCAGGAACAATCTGCTTAATTTCATACCACAAGAAAACACCCCGTGACCTACAGAGGTAGATGGGAGGTTTTAACCTACAGCAAACTGGAAGTCACATTAAGATGGAGAACAGCAGTATCTAAGCTAGAATCCATGTGGTGGAGGCAGGCACTCTATTCAGATGATCACCAAGCTCCTCTCCCTGGAGGTAAGTAATGAATTTCCTACAATGAAATGAGATGTAGCGACTTTTCACAGTCTCTTTAGGAAGCTCTACTTCTACTTTCATGGATTTTTTTCTTTTCACATATTAAAACACACTTGCTGTGCTTTTCTGTAGTAGCAGAAGGCAACAATACACTCTGCAAACAGAAGGACATTCACAAATTTAACGTCACACTAATAGCTCTATCTACACCAATATTATTTGCAAGTTCTATTCACTTCTTTCTTGGATTTTAACTTTTAATCTACTGTTATTACAGTGACTTTCTTTTTGGCTATTACTTTTATGAAGATATCGAAACCAAATATGCAGAAAGAATTATGGAGATAAAAAGGGGTATATGTGGAAGTTGTTTTATCTGCTCTTACTCACTTGTCCAGCATTCCTTTCTGCTTCAGGATGCGGTGCACTTCTGCAGAAGTCTGTGGCCCTTGGAGTTTCTGACCATTCAACATTTCTTTCTCTAATTCTTCAATAGACTAAGCAACAGAGGGAAAAAAAGAAAGAAAAGGAGAGCTATGATAAACTTTTCAGAAGCCTGACAACATAATCTGGATGAAAAAAAAGAAAAGTTACTGAGAACATTTTTCTTTTTCAAAAGAAATCTTGAGTGAGCATATAGAACATCATCCTATGTTCTTGTTTGTAAGTATTCTTAAATTTGCATCTCACAATGTCTTATCTCTCATGTGGTTTTTTTTTAATCATGCTCCCCCTCCCAGCTTTTGATACCTTTACACTCATTCTTACCAACAGACTCCAACAACAAGAGGAAAGAGAAGGGTGCCCACTCAGTGAGCTGCCATGACTCAGGTAACTGTACTATTACTCCAGCAGATGAGGAGTGGCAGTACTTACAAGAACAGAGAATAAGGTACCTTTCCTGTTTTAACGAATGCTTCTGCGATACGTCGATTCCGGCCACCGTAGCACGTGGTGATGAGATCAGCAATGCCACAGCTCTCCAGGAAAGTGGCAGTACAAACCTGGCCTTTGCAGAAAACTTTGGCAAAGGCGATCATCTCCATTAGGCCAAGGCGAATAACAGCAGCTTTGGTATTGTCACCGTAGCAAAGGCCATCGCAGAAACCAGCTCCTACTGCTACTACATTCTAATAGGAAGAGAAATGAGAAATGACTCAATTACTGCTTACAGAAGTCCTTAAGAACTGCCAACACTTTACTACTGAAAGACTAGGCTGTTAGTTTGGGTTATTTTGGTTTGGGGATTTTGATGTCTGTGGGATAACCTAAAAAGAAAAAAAAGAAAAAAATTATGGCAAGTCTTACATTTCCATGGATAAAAGCATAGTTAAAGCTCTGACACAAGTTGCCCCTGAGGCTGTGGAGCTATTATTATTGACCATCTTTAAGAACAAACAGGTTGTACTACACATAAACAAGGTTTTTAGCTAGATTGAGCTATTCCTGGCCTGAGGTAGGGGTGAAGTTAGACTGACATTCTAGTCCTTTTATACAGATTTTCTTTATGCTTAAACCAATAGTACAGCTAAAAAGCATTTATTGACTTCTGTAATGACATGCTAAGCGACCAAATTCAGCCAAGCCAATAGTATCCAGCCCTTTTAAGTATGCAGAGTTTCTATAACCATAAGAGTTAATAAAGGATTCCTGAAAGGTTCATGAAATAGGGAGCAAAAAAAGTGTTCGCTTCTTCCTTAGACTTAGTGACAGCCTTCTGCAAAGAATGTGCTGTTAACATTCAGCTATATGGTCCCTGCTTTGGTTACAGAACATAGACATTTGATGAGACACATTTGAGTGAAGTGACTATAGAAACTTTTTCCTGGCTTGGGAGTCAGAGCAGACACTAACCATGGTTCCACTACTCCCACTACAGAAATCCATCTAACACAAGAAACCCTACCAAAACCCTCCAAAAAAGATGGCATTCTGACATATTGATAAAGCAAACAAGGAAGTAATGAATGTTAATATCTTCCTGCATGCAACAGCAGCAGCAGTGACCTCAACAGAAAGCACAGGAAAACCAACATTATGACTCCTAATGTAGCACCTGATGCAGGGAAAAAAATCAAATTAAAAAAACAACTTTAACTGTTGATGAAGAAAAAAACACAATTAGAAGATGTTACTGAAAACAACCAGTTGATTAATAGCTGGTTTGGTTTTGGACTGTAAGAAGCACAAATGCCAGGCACCTGCAGAGCTGTGTGGCCAGTCATGGCTAGGTGACTCTGAATCAAATGAGGCCAGAGGATCAGTCATTGCTTTTTGAGCAGCTAGCTGAGGTCTAAAGGTGGCCCTAAAAACTGCAGACAGATATCCCAACATTAGACCTGAAGCAGCCCAAGACAGTCAACTTCAAAATTTGGTCATTCAAATCATCTTGGCTTAGATCTTGGCTGTGGTGATTCAGTCAAAGTATGTCTTCATCAGAAGACACCACCTGCAGAGCAATCTCTAATATTCTTTCATTTGATGCCAAAGCGAGAGGAAGTCAAACAGATATTTAAGAAGTTTTCAGATGGGATAACCCATTCAAATGGTTTTTACAATCTGTGTGAAGTCTTTAAGTATTTAGCACTCAGCTAAAAACACAAACATGACTGAGCAGCCTTTGGGCTTTTTCCATATACTTCTTGAACACTCCCACACTAAAGCTTCCCCTTCCCTCCAGCTTTGTCTGCCTGACTTTGCACTTTGAAGCAGCCTACTTAATCATAATTTACAGTACAATTTGGCCTATTGTATTTCGTTGTCTACTTGTACCTTTTGCAGTGTTTGTCATTGGAGCAACAGAAATGCTCTTTTAAGTAAGTTGTACCAAGACTATTTACTTCTGAAAATGGGCTAGGGAACAAGGGTAGTTGTGAGTCCAACTCTAAAACACTGAGCTCCTTGTTTGTACAATGTTCCCATTGTATGCTCTTACACAGTTTGCAAATAATGAGGAAACAAGACAACGGATTATGCTCTAGAACACACCCCCATGCCTAGGAGACTGTTATATCCTGGTGTCCATATCCCTTAGGCCATAATTATTAATTTACCTTGGTCTACCATCTGGTTTTATTTCAATCCTTGAAGAATCTCTGACAACTGTCTTGTGCCTAATATACTGTAGAGAACTAATTATACCACACTGAATGTTATACCTTGCTCAAAGATGAGCCACCCCTTTAAAAACAATAATAATTAAAAAAACCTCACAAAACTTACAACTGAGTTATCCTTCAGTCCCAAACAAGACCAAAACAGTTTCTTACTTGAGATCTCTGGCTGTAGGCACTAAGTTGAGCTTGATACACAAGCAAAACACAAATTGACACACAAGAGCCTAGTGGCACTATCACTATTGTGATCCTCTGAGAAGTACCTGAGGCAGGAAGGGTGACTGACCTGGCAAAAACATTTTTCTGTATCTCATATGGTTGATTTTGACTGCTGTCACTGACTAAGACTACACTTGAAGCATCCTGGTTTCAGTTAACTTCCTTCTTAGTAGCAGATACAGTGCTGTGGTTTGAGCTTGGAATGAGAATAATATTGATAACACATTGATGTTTTGGTTGTTTGCTAAGTAGTGCTTACTTCAAGAAAGGAACTTTTTAGTGTCTCATGCTCTGCCACTGAGGAGGTGAACAAGAGTCTGGGGAGGGGGCAACATAGCCAGGACAGCTGATCTGAACTGGCCAAAGGGATACTCCATGCCACAGAATCCCATGCCCAGTTTATAAACTGGAGGCAGTTGGCTGGGTGGCATCAATCACTGCTTGGGGACAGGCTGGGAATTGCTCAGTGGGTGGTGAGCAACTGTAGTGTGCATCACTTGTTCTTCTTGGGTTTTCACTCTGTCCTCCATTACAATTACTATCACTACTGCTGTTCTTGTTATTGCATTTTCCTTTATTTCAACTATTAAACTGTTTGTATTTCAACCCCTAAGTTTTACTTTTTTTCCACTTATTCTCCTTCCCATCCCTGATGGGTAGGGGGTTAGTGAGTGAGCAGTTGTGTGGTATGTAGTTGCCAGCTGGGATTAAACCACAACATGAAATTACAGGAATTCCTGCAAATGCAGTGGGTATGCACCTGTGCTAGAGGAGAGAGTCCACACTTCTGTGAGATTAGAAACTGACTGTATTTGCATGCACACACAGGAGTCTGAGAGCTCAACAAGCAAGTGCCTACTGACACCCATGTTGCAAAGGTTCAAAGACACTGTAACAATAACCCCAGAAGGATGGCAACACAATGTTCCTCTTGGTCTGAGGCATTCAGAGCTCTCAAAATCATGACACACTTAAGCAAACACACTTTCCCTATCTTGGCATTAACAGCTTTTAACATGAAAGCACACATCCTATAACCATGATGCACAGTGTTTTTATATTGTATACAGTTTTAAACTACTAAAATATTTTGCCCTAACAGATGAGCTGTTCTGGTATCCTGAAGCTGGTGTTAGTCCTACTCCTAGTTACTCTAGAACATGAGCAAGGAATGGATTTAGCTATTTTATCACTGGGATAGTGAAGCTATGATCCAGAAAAGAAATGCTGTTGCCAGGCAGGGCTCACAGTATGTGTCAGAACAAATGAGAGAATGTGCCCTTTATTTGCACACAATCTCCTGCAAACATGCAAGAGGTCACAAATGGAAGGTCAACGGATGACCAAGAAAACAAGGACAAGTCTGCAGACTCTGCTGACAGAATGCTCTCCTACAGAGTCAGTGCTCAGAAGTATCCAATATCCACTGTACAGAATGTTTGTGGAGTGCTCATGAAGACAGCTTCAGCAGCCATTTCTGAGGCAACCATTATTTCTCCATAATTAAACGGATCAATAAGAGAACTAAGCAGAAATGTTATTTCACCTTCCTTGAGGCAGTGTCACAGCTCAGCACAGCCTGCTTTCCCTCTGTTTACACATGAACTTGGAGAAGCTCACTGCTTCCCCTGATGGCTGAGAAGAGGTCAAATGAAAAGACTCAAAAAAATCAAAGACAGGATCAGCAGGACTGTCAGAGAGGTTAAGAATAAACTGTTTGCTTGCTCCTGGTGAACTTGAATTTCATTTCCACTTAATCTCAGGAAAAAGGAAAAAACTCTCACAATCAACTTCTATAGTACCTAGACTGACTATCCAACAGTGACTGCCCTAAACACACTTGGCAAGTAACAATGCTGAGTTACATAACCTGGTAAACAATAAATCATCACTATACTTCTTACTTCTTTACTTAAGGCTTAGCTGGAGCCAGAAGGTTTAAAGAATCCTGAAGCAACCTGAAAGGGAACCACAGCTGCTGCTGCTTCTCCTTCCTACAGTAACTCACATCTGTCTTGGTCCTTGGCTGCTGCCACTTGAGGGTTTTTAACTCTCCAGATCCCTGATCATCAGGCAGCTGGAGCATGGCTGTTTTGCCATATCCAGAGGTTAGATTCTCGATCCTCCTCTCAGCCACCCCTGGCACTGTTGCACTGGGCAAGTGAGGTAAACTGGGGTACAGATTACCCCCGAGACTGCAGCTACCAGTGTTTACACAGCCTCTGAAAGACATGGCCAGGTTTGTACCCCAGCTCAGTCTTGCCTCACATCTGTGCTGCTGCTAACACCACACTGGCACAGGCACTAAGGACTCTAAGGACACCTCTGAGGGGATAACCTTGGGTCCATGCTGCTCTGCAGTATCACATCCATCAGTATCCATCAGCACCTCCATATGTGGGCATAGCTGCACACACTATTTTTACGTGACATAACCTTTAAGCATTTCCTAGGAAGGCCCATTCATTGTCTGGCAAACAGCAGGTGTACCTGCAGGTGGCCTTGAGTCATGCTGCCTGTAAAGCCAACTGGATACATTGAAACAACTATCCAAATTTCAACTCAGTCAATTTCTGTCCTCAACCCTGTAAAAAGGTCAACAGACAAATGTGAAACGTTCATCAGTCCTCAAAAGAAAAAAAATATCCTCACAAAGAACATGCCAGCACTTTTCGTTCCAACAGCCAGGTTATGGTAGAAAGCTGCTGGTACCATCAGATTTTGTAAAGTCACTGCCACTGTCTATTCAGGCAGTCTCCAAGCGGACACAATGCTGCATTTTCACAGCACTGATTTCTGCACTTCACTGTATCTCCACCAGCCCATTGTCACAAATCTAAATACAGTAAACGAAGTGGATATTCTATACATATCCATATATAAATAGCAATCAAGCACATGTTCTCTTATGATCACCCAGCTGCACTACCTAATATTACAGCCTGAACTCAAATAGGCTTCCAAAAACAAACTTCAAACCCATAATTATCATTGTAAGGGAAAGCTGTGCTCACAGCATTCTTTGTTACCCTTCTGTATTTTTTCCCAAGCTTTAGGCAACCACCCACACTGAAAATCTTCCCTGTTTAGAAAGGCTTGCAGGAAGAAAACGTGAGGTAGAGTACAGGCTTTTAACAGCTAGTGCATTATGCCAGTAATAGCAGGGAAGCCTCCTTTTCCTAAGCTGGTATTTGCAGAAAAGTGCAGAAGCTGGGAGAATATACTGTTTTTCATAGTGTACTGTTTCTCACCCCTTAAATACCAACACAGGAAATGTTTTTTACTATTTCCACATCCAAAAACACAGTCTGGAGTGACATGTTCGCCTGTTTACCCCTGCTCTCCTTGCTGTAGTTAGCAGTGCCACTACTGATATTTTGAATTGGCACTGCTATAGAAAAAGAGCAGAGCCCTTCTTCTTATGCCTGTCTCTCCATGCAACAGGACACTGTCAGTCACTGTCTGAAACTGGAACTTGCTCCTTCCAGGAATTTAAACAAAGATAATTTTTACTATCTTTTTATTGAAGTAACTTTGCAAGTTTAACAAACTGAATGTAAACTAATGTGTAGCTGACTGAAGCTACACATTAGATTCTACTCTAAAAAAATACAAAAAGATGTCTAGTTTTCTAATTTTTATTACAAAGACTATCAGATGAATGATAAAAAGCAAAATTCTGGTTGATACCCTTACCAAACAATTCTCCTAAGAGAAAATATGTACATCTTCTAAGAAAAAACATTATTCACATCTGAGTTTTGCATGTTGCACTATGGCAATAAAACCTTATCCATAGGTTTAATTTTAGCTTCTTTATTTTCTTTCAGAGCCAGACATGCACCCAATGCACTAATAAAAGTTTGCAATCTTTGAGAGTAAAACAGCTCAGGACATTATTTACATGCTGCCTGCACAAGATTTCGGATTAATTAGAAAGTGTTTTAAATGAAAAATTACTTTAAAAATAAAATTTTATTAATATTTTTAGATTTAGGCAGAGTTGTATGTTTAAAGACATCACCTATACTAGAATGATGGATCTATGCCACTTTATACGAGTTTTGCCTTTTAATTATGCAAGAAATACACTGTATTTTTAAACCAGTTAATCTATCCTTAATTCACTTTTTGTTTAGACCTTATACCATGCATTTTTTGGAAATCTCAGGTCAATTAACAGAATATATTGCAATCAATATGAAATGACTAGAGCACACAGAATATAAACAGCTTTTTAGAAATTCAACTAGACATTTCAGTCTGCAGGATGCATGATGAATAATGAAGCAGAAGAGAGCAATAAAGCAAGGTCACAAAAAAATCCCAGAAATTTCACCTTAGTATCTTTCAAGAACAATAATCTATTTAAATCCTACTGCAATTCCAAAGAAATATTGGTATCTTGCCTGACTTAGACATTTACAGTGGAGTTTTGAGTGTCTGCTGACTACCTGGCCAGTTTGATAGACATGCTCATCTCTAATGCCCTTTCATGAGATCTGTCTGAATAAAAATTGCACAGGGTGGTAGCTTTGAAGGCCAATTAATTCAGTTTACGCAAAATTTCAACAGCAAAACCAAAGGCAGACAAAATAATTATCTAAAACACACACACACAAAAATGTAAGCCAAATGAATTATTAAACCACTACATCCATCAGAAATGATTCAGGATAGGTATCAGATAAAGTGAACTATGGTGCTGTTTGCTAGGGTGCCAAATAACTAATGCCTCCCCTTCACAAATGGCCTGTAAATTAACCTTAAAAAACAGCCATTAAACAATGTTTCAGTTAGCCTTTGCTTCCTGTCAGCATCAATTTCATTATGAAAAAAATATTGTACGAGTAGCTGTCCAAAAATAACCTTTTTCCTATTCAAGTAATTTCTGTATGTGGTTATCCACAAAAATCTTATGTAGTATATGTCCACAAAATACAAAACATGAGTGCTCACATTGCTTCAGTCAATGAAGAGGGGGATAGTTTTGTCAACAAATATGAAGCATTAATGCCAACTTCTTTCTCCCTTTCTTTTGGTGAACACGCTGTTGCAAAAAAAAAAAAGGGAACTAAAATAGATTTAGAAATATATCAGCCAGTTAGATGAAATCAGTACTTGCTTCATGTCTGTGTGTAAGTTAAGTGGAAGATGTAGAATGGGAATCTGGCAGATGGTGGGACACAGATCTAAAAGCCAACTCTCAGAAAATGCTGCTCCCTCATTTCCCATCTGGTTCTTCCAGAAATGTTACGTGGCAGCTTTACATATTATATAAAACACAATGAACTTATTTTTTTTTTAATTGAAATACCCTCTTTTTTTTTTTCCTACAGGGATCACTATTTCATCTGTGTATCACCTGCAGCCTGTTACCCTTACCTTGAGAGCACCACACAGCTCAACTGTATCTGCGTCATCTACTACAGTGATTCGGAAGTTTGGAGTCTGCAGGAGCTCTTTGAAGAGAAGGCCATTCTCCAAGTTTTTGCAGCCTATTGAGAGAGTGAAAGGAAAGCCAAAAAAAATGAATAATTTGTTTGTATGGTATTTAGTCTTTCTTGTGCAAGCCAAAATGCCTAAAAGACCAGGTTCTAAATAACAATTCCATGAATTCTCTATACACTGTCAATTTTTTGATCACTGTCTTTAAAAAGAACAGCTAATAATAAAACAGAGGTGAACTAAGAATATGGTAGGAGCAATTCTACCAATTATTTCTAAGTCTGCATTCCAGAAAAATACCTACTGATAAGGGTATGTCACAGCTGCTTTATTAATCAAGCATGCTGCGCCTGACAATTGTTTCTAAACACTAAATGTTGTTCAACCATTCAAAATTAAGTTCAATGCAAAAGCTGTGAATGAGATGTCACAAAGCTAGCAGTGAACAGAACTGTAAAAATTAACACTGAAAAAACCCGTAATATGAACTCTGTGCTATGAAGTGTGAGTACCTGGATGAATATACATACACACATGCCTTTCTACAAACTGTAAAATCCAAGACTAGGCACATCCTCATGCTGCAAAGGTGTGCAGACATCAACACAGAACTAAAACAATTTCCAGTTTTTGTGGGAACAATAGATTTTGAGAAATTAACAAGATACCTTAAAAAAAACCCAAAAAAGTCAAACCAAAACAAACAAGCATGAAGGTACCATCTTTGACCCTAGCACCTGAGCTGGCGGACAGAATTTATAATTGTTTATCCATGTAAAACCATTCAGACCAAGAAAAATCTTTAACACAATGAATAGTGTAATAAAATGAAGCAATAAAATGAAGCAGTTTGTTATGTGAAGGGTGATAAAAAACATGCTTGTATTTTACATGCTAAGGTTATAACCCTAGTAAGAATAGGTAAAATTGTGCTCTTCTCCCTCCCTCTACTCCCAGTATTGTCCTAGTACCTTCAGAAGTGTAAACATGCTAGGAAATTCAACCAACAGTGAAATTTGAGCTATTTGGTGGGCACCTGTGAGGACAGGTGCATGTTTCAAATACTCTTACAAGTTGGAACAGTACCTATTGTGGTTTCACAGAATTTCTCTGCTGCCACCTCGTTGGCAATGTTAGCTCCCATCAGCACACTGATGTCAATTCCCATCTTCTCTCGAATAATGTCAGAGATCAGTTTGAGTCCCTCCGGGCCTTCATCTATTCCCTGCAGCCAACATTAAATGGAATTATTAAAAAGTCATTCATTAGGCACAGTAGAGATGCAAGCAGAACACAATTAGTCTTGTCCACAGGTGAGAAGTGAAACAAGGCCTATTCAGACAGAGACTAAGGATGACGGATGTACTACCACAGACACTGATGCTATTTTGACCTCTCCATGATATCTTAGAATAGTAGGAGTAGCACCTTAAGATTTAGGACTAAACTCTAGATGATGAAAACAGTTTTTATTCCATCCTCGAAGACCCGATTCTAAAAAGTACTGAACATTTTGCTGTTAGTTCAGAAATCAGGTGCTTATTATCAGTATATCCTTAATCAGTGAAGCATAACCAATCCATCAGTTATGAACCAGACCTGAACTTGGATTTGAAATTGCACTGAAACTCACAAAATGGCATCTGAATAATTTATTTTGTGAAGAGATATCTGAACTGAAATATCAGAGGCAGCTTCCCCAGTGTATAACACCAACAACAGTTTACTAGTAGAAACACAAATGGAACAGCCATTCACAGATACGTAGAAAGCCGAACAACTGAGAATAATTTAACTTTCAGCTATTATTACAGGGGTATGGCAGACCAGATATTGAAATAGTCATTCCTTCCCACAGGATAGCACCTTTTATACAATACTCTTTTTTTTAATGCTGAGGATTTGATACTTTTGGGAATTGGTAAGTTTGAATTAACATTTATAGGCAAAAAGTGTGATCCTGTATTACTTCTATATATTCACATACATACACACCTGTATGCTGCCAGTAGTGACATTTCAGGCAGAAAGTAATTTGTACTTCCATAGGTTAAAGGTGCTGCTCTTTAAATAACACGGTGCAAACAAGACACATGCAGAAATGCCTGTATAAAACCTGCCAATTAAACTAGTGCTTGCATTTCTGCAGTATTTTTCAATTTGTATTACTTAATGCACAGCTCTGCTTTTTCATCTTTAATGAGCCATACAGAATGAGCCAAATGTGAAAGCAAGCACACAATACATGTTGCATTTTTCCCCTCACAGCGCCAAAAATGTCCCCACAAAATAACTGTAAGGCTCCTGCTCCTAAGCTGGCAAATAATAAACAGAAAAGAATGCACACACTGGGAACAACTCCAAAAATTTAAATACCTATACAACAATTATTCATGCAAGTGAAAGGAGACCAGAAAGGCTCAGGTGCCAGATTCTGCTCCGTTGTGAAACAGATGCAATTCCTGAAAAGTCAAGGAGAGCTGTACCTGTTTCTGACATTCTGACTGAATGACAGAATAAAAACCAAACACTCCTTCCTCCCTGCAAAACCAAGGCTCCAGCAGGAGCATTTTCACTGGGCAGCAGTGGCCTGCAGGCAATGCAAGTGACCTTATCGCTTGCATCCTAACATGCTTGTCAGAGCAATCCCTGGGGCAATAGGGAAATGAAAATGAGCCTGATGTTGAGGTTGCCTGAAGAGTGTTTTGAATGACTTTCAGCTACCCTCCTTCCTGTGCTCACTGCTGTACTGCACTGTAAGTTTTATAGGTTCCTCTCCCCACAGCCACACCGACACTTGTTAGGTTCTCACAGACACAGAGCTAATGTAAAGCAATGCAGATGCAAATGTTTCAATGGAAATGTGTATTAACCAGCAGACAAATGTCTTTATTTCCCAAAGACTCAGTTTTATTGCCAGACATTAGGCTCTGCTTGAAGATTAGACTGTCAGAAAGAAAAAAAAACAAGAAAAAAGCCTTAAAGATGACACACTGCTAACTTGACAAGCAATTTAAGAAAGCACAGAAACGAGACATCCCACAAATATTTTTCAGAGCAGAACTGCACTTTAACTATCAAAGTTAACACAAGCCACTTTAACAGCATTAGCACTGAGCATGAGAGCCAAAAACTATGACACTGATGAAAACAGCACGCCTAAAGAATATGCAAAAGTAGAGAAAATAATTAATTGTTGTGTTAAATCTCTACCCTTTCTTCTCAAATAATACTTTTAATGATGCACAGTTATGCCTTTTCATAAAAAATGACATGTATTTTGCATTCTCCTGCAAAACATTAAGGGCCTTCACAGCATTTCTTTGGAAAGGATTCCTATGGATGCAGTGTTGCACTGTGATGGTGGGAAGCTGCCCAGTAACCAACTCTGCACTGCATGGCAAGTACCACAATTTCACTTCCACTACTACACTAAGCATGGACTTTTTGTTTTGCTGGGGGGTTCTGGTTGTTTGGAATTTGACTTTTTTTTTAAATGTAAGTATTTCTTCTGTCTTCCCCTTCCCCCTTTTTTTTTTGCCATCAAATATAGCCATTAATCAACACTCCATTAGAGCACTGGTAATTAGTACCCAGAACAGTAATTCCAAGGGAATATAAGCCCAGGACCCTGACTTCACATATGCTGAAATAAATCCTCATTTAGTCCAGCAATTTCATTAGTTACTCCTATCACTAGGACAATATAAATCACATTTAGCAAATTAGAGGAGAATGAAGTTTATCTTGTGCACTTTTAACAGTGCCTTACTTTACCCTTCTATTATATGAGGAGTTTTTCTACAATTTGGAGCAAGAACACTTTGGAAGCATTACTTTTTCATACGTCTCAGCAATACACCAGTCAGCACTGACAAAACAATAGACTTGATGGGCTTTGTTAGCCAAACTAAAGAGACAAGCTTGCAGTATGCAGTGATAGGAGTTTTTTTTTTCTTTTTTGAGCACAGATCCATAAATGTATCATTTTCCAGAAATGACAGAAACAAGGGAATGTGTGCTGAGAAAATGGCCTACAAAGCAACAACAAACCAGAATCTTCCAAAACTTGTGGGAATAGCTTATTATTTCCAGCTAAACATACAGAGGAAAAAAGCCCACCCACCCAAAAACAATCCCAAAAATAAGCTAATCCTTATTTTAAAAATTTTCTGCCAGCAGAACTACAAACACTCCAGTGAATTGCCTCCTGCATCTCTGCCCTCTCCTATTTCCTATGCTCAAACTGTCTTTGGGTGATACTGAACAGACCCTCTTGTTGCAACATAATATTTGACATGAACAAGAGCACTATCGTCTCAGTCACATGAATTCTCTCAGCAGCTCTTGAAATGATCAACTCAGCATGTGGGACGTACATTAACAATCAAAGCATTATGCTTGTGCTCTGCTCTTCATCTAATGATGCTTTTGGAAACAACAAATAAAAGACTGGAAAGCTTAGTGGTGCAAAACATATTGACTCCCTCTTTCTTTCCAAAAGTCTTGTGAAGAGCTTCATTTTCCTCTCCCTGCAAGCGCTGCATAACAATCCACTAATGACTGAGACAAATTCTAATCTTACACCTAGAAAGGTTTAATGGACCAGTCAAGTGAATAATGCACAGAGACTTTTCATATCAAAATATCAAGTCACTTTGTCTCAGAAGATTCCACGACACATTCTCAGTTATTAACACACAAAGGTATTTATTGTACCTTTATGAGGGTTATGCCGAGCGCTTTCCTGCGTATTCGTCCTGTGATCTCATCACACACTTTATGGATGAACTGATGAGGAATGACAAAAACCAGCAAGTCTGCATCCTGCACTGCTTCACGGAGGTTTGGGATAGCAACCTGTGTAGTTAAGGGAGAGAAAGGCAGCAAAACTTTTCAAAATTAACACCACACACACGTGTTATCCGATAAAAGCAGAATCGCAGAATCAATTAGCTTGGAGAAGACCTCTGAGATCATTGAGTCCAACCTTGGAAGGAACACCACTCAGGCCACCAGACCATGGCACTGGGTGCCACATCCAGTCTTTTCTCAAACACCTCCAGGGATGGTGACACCCCCACTTCCCTGAACATCCCATTCTAATGTTTAGTCAGCCTTCCTGTGAAGAAATGCCTCCCTATATCCAAACTGAATTTCCCCAGTTTGATCTTGAACTTGAACCCCAGTTTGGTCTTATGCTGAATGCTACAAAACTGGAAAAAAACTGTAGCATAAACTTCCCAGACCAACAGCTCCCATCCAAAGTTCAGGCCAATTTTTTTTTTTTACTGGGTATAGTCAAAGCTGTTAATCTTCCTCTTGTTTTCACATTTGTTTTCTTATACAGAAACAGGAATAACATAAAGACAATAGTGACACCAAAGAAGAAAGAGTGCATTGGATTTACTTAACTGCATAATTACATAATTTTACTTGTTCCAATGTCTGATGTCATCAGTAAAATAGCATAGTCTGAAATATTATAAACCCTAGAGGTGTTAACAAAACAAATTTCTAACTCCATTTACAGCACAAGCAATATTCCCTCTGCTCCATAACTATAATTTAGCTTCTGAGTCTTACCACATTATCTGGCAGCTTGCATCCAGGGAGATACTTTACATTTTCATGGTCCTTATTTATGATATCTGTCAGTTTTCTCCCATTAATATTCTCCTCGAAGACCCACATGTTCACTGTGGAAGCAAACTTCTGCAATTTTTTTACATTATTACCTATTATTTTGGCAACCGCAGAACCCCTGCACAAAAAAACCAAAAACAGTCTCAAAAAAATTATGATTTTGCTGCAGAAAAAAAGAGATTGTATTTAAAACAATCACAAATTCACAGATTATTTGACCAGCTACCAAACAGCATTTTGATCTAGTAAAATAAGTGGAAGAATATACTAGTCATTCACACCTGCTGATTTCTCTCAACTACAGCTAGAGCGGGTTAGACTGAAGCATTTACTGAAACATCCTTACTTATTTTGTTTTCTTATCAGCTATCCGCTGAGAGTTTGGGTTACTGTATTTCTCCAAATCAAATTAATTGTATCTTCACAGCTGAGGTAAAAGTGACATACAAAATTTTATTAAATGTATCTTCACCTTCAAGAGGTGAGAAGCTTCTTTGCTCAGGTGACTGACTCATCAGTTGTACAATACTGATAGGCATTGAAAGCCAAGAATCATTTATATGTTGCAGAAGTTATAAGCTTCATGGCTGTGCCGCCAACCTCACAGAACTTAACTATTGTAACAGTATCCTCTGAAATTCCAGGCAGACAAGTCCATTACTGTTACCCTCATATGCTCCCCAAGAACAGCATACACCAAGATCTGAATGACACTGATCAATTTTGCTTCTCAAATCTTTAAGCAATAATGAAATTAATCACAATTACAGGAGGAGGAACAAACAAGATCTTCTCTTTCATAATTCTATTAAACCTGTTAACCTAAGTTCCTTTCCTGGGATAGGAGGTAGTTTCATAATTACTGATAACCTACTAAGGAAACACAAAAATTTTTAAGAGATGCAATAAAAATACAGAGTCACTGATATGAGGCTTACGTGTGTGTGTTTGTGTGTGTGTGTGTGTAAACTGCACACTTTATTAGGAGGTAAGAACACTAACTTTGCCAATCTAGTTATACTCACACAATCCCCTAAATTTATATTGGACGTTGCTTGTAATAAACCCACAGCTGGCAACTGAACAAAATGGGTTCATTCTGCTTCAAGAGCTTTTGATATGGCACAACTCGTTGTGCTGTATTAAAGATGTGTGCTAGCACATAGCTAAGGTCACGTTTTAAGTAGCAGCAGAAAAAAATTTAGTACACTAAGAAGACCTTTTATAGTTAAACCATAAAACTGTGTGTCTTAAAAGACTGGAATTTACTTCTCTAATAGCACTTCACACACTAAAAATGACCCTGGGTTCAGGAGGTGATACAGAAGACAACTGCAAGGCATCTCTTATCAAGCTCCTCCAGCATGGTTTCTGCAGCACTGGTATAGAGCTCACCAGCCCAGCCTCCAAATGTCAGATCCATACAAACTGCAGAGTCACATTCCACACAGCACAGGTATGTGTCCCTCAGACAGTGCTTTCAGTTCCTTGAACAAAACCACATTTACTCCTACAGATTTATATACAAAGTTGGGATCCTGGCAAAGCCACTGCCTTCTGTTTTAAACTTCACTGCACATTCTCTGTGCTTGCTGGTGACAGAGCATGACAGAAATAACTGATTCAGCAACTCTGACTGGGATTTTCAGTCTGCCAGTAGAAAGTCTGGCAGTGTGTACTACTTAAGCGTGACATTAATTCCATTACTATTTAACACTTAAATGCCTGAGCTGGTGTGGTGGTTTTTTGTTTGTTTGTTTTTCTGTTTGTTTGTGGTTTTTTCACCCTTTGAATGCAGTGTTAAAAAAGTGAAGATTTGCCTAGTCTTAGTTTCTGAATTCAAGAAGATTCTCCTGATTGCTTTTCTGGTTCATCATTTCCCAGGATGTTGCAACCAATCTTTTAGGACCATTTCACAATTGGTCTGCTTTCCCCTCATCACTTTTTAACTAAAGCACAAAGCCAAAAAAAAGCTCCTTAACTTGCCCTGATAACAGCAGCAGTGGAAGTCACAACATGCAAGTGCAAATTATATAATTATCTCGTTTTACCATTGTCCCTGTAAAATCACCTGTTAAGCCACAGTTCCTCCCAGTTCTGTACAAGTTCCTAGCTGCACAAGCTCCTCTGTCCAGTAACTTCCCATTTCTTCCCAAATTTTACAGTTTCTGTTCAAGTTTGGCCATCAAGCTAATTAACAGCAGGTTCCAAGAAAACAGTGAGGGATAAATTCTGGCTGTGCACACCTCATTACCCTACCCTGGAAGAGTTATCAGAACAGGCTACAGTACATGATCAAGGCAGCACTTGCAACATTTTAAATGACTCTAGGAATGTCCTGGAATCCCAGGGCTCCAAGGCATATTCCCAAGGTGTACCCTCTCCAGACAACTTACTTCATTCCCTGTCTTAAAAGATCCTAACACAATCACCTATCCACCAGCTGAGCAACCCTAAAAGGGCAAGGCCAGCAGAGAGCACAGCTCCTGCTCTTCCATGCTGAGCCATCTGTCCTGTCCCATGATCTTCCATCAGGTGTCAAGTGACCCCTGCCAAGTCAACTCCATTGTTAAGGTGACCTTCGTGCAGCAAACCAACCAAACAAGTCTGACTGGAAGTAGTTAATCAGCCAAGGTGACTGGCTTAACCCTTCTACAGCAACTGTCCTGCCAAGATCCTTTCAGGCTTTTTCATCCCAGGTATAGGTTAAAGGGCTATGAAAAGGCAAAGACTTGTCTGACAGAAGTATTTCACACAGAACTCCAAAACTCACTGTCCTAACCTGCTCTAGATGCCAAATCCCACTCATATCAACTACTTACATTGCTTAAAATTTAGGCACCACCAGTCACACACTCCTATAACTCAGGCTTTAAAAGTATACAATTCCCAAATATCAGTGTTCAGATGTTTATAAATGCTTCAATTTCCTTCTAGTTACCTGCTTTAATGCATTAAATTCTAATACTTTAACTAAATATTTTAGGACGGCAGGCCCCAGCTCCAAAGGCACTTAAAAGGTGCACAAATTTAGTCCAATTTAGTTCAATGGTTACACATACTAGTGAATCACAGTGCTCTTTGCAGTCAGGGTTGGTGTCTATCATCCCATGGACTTCAAGGAAGAAACCACCTACCTCTCCAAGAATTACTATTTTCAAATTTTGATTAGTTTCTGCTTTCCTCACATGGAAACTCTGCCATTACATATGAAAGAAGCCATAAGTTATTTAAATATATTTATCCCCAAAAGAAAGAGAGAATGCTACTACCAGGCATCAGCTTTTTTCTTTCTCTCAGCACAGGAGACATGGGCATTTTGCCACCAACTCATTCTATACAGAGGAAATTTCTTATTTATTACAGTGATCCAGTAAGGTGAAAACAAAATAATTTGCATGTGGTTATTGCTAGTAGGCAATATCTACAACGCCTTTTGCTTCTGCAAGCGTTTCACAGTAAATCAAATACAAATAGAGTAAAACTGCTGTAAAACTTTTTCTAAACTTCCACTATGAAACAACACCCACAACACTCCTAAAAGATGAAGTCTATTTGCATAATTTCCCTGTGATATATAGTGCAATGCATACATTTTACAAGCTAGTGCAAGGAAAGCAAGAGATGCTGCACTGAAACGTCAGCCATTCCCTCAACAAGGGGATCACAAAGAAAAATAAAACTTGGCAGCTGCTGATATTTTTATCAGCAGCAAAAGCCACTGCATGGAGTGGGCAGGGGGTGAGCAACAAGTCTAAGATCATTCCAACAAAAGACTGGCAAGTTTGGTTTAATAAAATACAGTGCCTTGCTCTACATGGAATTCCTCTAAGTTTAATGTCTTAAAACCCAATGCTATCCGAATAATGTGTGCTTAGCATTAGTAATTGGAAGTGACAAACTGTGAAGACCTATTTTTATAACACACGATACTTAATTTATTCACTGTAAAGAGAGATCTGGTGTAAGAAAAAGAAATAACTAAAGAAGACAAAGGGTTATTAACACGATACTCCTCTAGAAGAATGATGTAAGTCTATTGCTTTCAGCGGATGAAGAAGCAAGTCTATTTAAGCCTAATTATAAACTTGAGATAGACAGCTATAAAACCTTGTCTCAAGCTTTCAGTGTGCCTCAGCATAATCAGTTTCTAGGGAAAAAAAAAGAGAAGGTATTTCAAATAACTCAGTGTCTCGCAATTCTTTGAACTGTCTTAGAAAACAGGCACATAGGAACACAGAAAACTCCGAACAACTCTTTTGCAGACAAGTGAGGTTGTTAGTGAAGCTCTACAGGCAGGGCGCAGTTGGAAAAAAAAACTTTAAAAATGTACAACATCTTTAACGTCTACGTCATCTGACATCGGACAAAGCACACAGCAAATACCAGGTTAAAAATATCCTAGAACAACTCCTTCGCAGGACACGAGGGTGTTTACAAGCACTAGAACTGCGTGTTCGATTCTGCCGCTTCTTCCCCCAAGCACGTCACGGCAGCACCTCGGCTCCGAGGGGGCAGGACGAGCCCCCCGGCACGGCAGGACGAGCCCTCCCGCACGGAACAAGCGCGACCCAGAGCCCGCCACGGCCCGGCGACACCGCGTTCCACCGCCGGCACCGGGTGGCCTCCCGGCCGCCAACCCCGAGCAAATCGCGGCCACGGCGCCGGGCGGGAACCGACAGCAAGGCCCGGGCGGGGG
>JANPWX010000089.1:1273266-1295054 GCA_024734555.1 Trochalopteron elliotii | reverse complement strand
TACACCACATTTCTTCACTTGTACCTTTTCCAAATCACTTGCTAGGTGTTAGCTGTCAATGAAATGCTCTTTCAGTTAGAGGCTATATAAGAAGAAAAGCTGGATCAGCTCTGTTGCCTTTTGAGCCATCACAGCTGAAGCAGTGTGAATTGCTACCTGCTTTTTTTCTTTCAGTTTAAAAGCAGGGTTTTATTTACTCCATTTACTCCACTGCCAGTTTGCTATCAAACTGTAACAGAAAGGAAAAAAACCCCAACAACAACCCAAACCAACAAAACATGCCTAAATCTAATCTGCTTGCACTAGTATCTTTATTTCTACTACTAGCACTTCCTAATGTGGAGAAAGCCTTCATCTCATTGTTTGAGCCCAGTGAGAGAGTGTTTTGCTTATGCTTGCTTTAGGCATTCAGAGACCAGGGTTGATAACATTTGGCCTAGGTTTTGAGGGATTGGGGAAGGGGTATTCCCATAAAATTGAGTAGTGAGTGACAGGAATCTAAATACTTAATGAAATAGGGAACTGAATATTATACAAAATGTACATCCTGAATATGAGCACTTCAAGATCATTTTGACAGTATGGACAGAAAGGTTAAAGTCTTTATTAGGCATAATGTAAAATATAAAAAAAAATATAGATAATGTAATTTCTATAGATTTTCTCAAAAAGCTGGCAGTTCTTCAGCAATCTATGCTATGGTCCTTCAGTCTGCAGCATATTGTGAGGCAGTGTGTGTACTTCTGTATTTTATATAGAATTGTCATTGTCTCACTGGCAGCCTGCAACCTGAAATTTAACATACATTTACACCATGAACTAAACTGCATCCTACTTAGATCAAGTTTGCACAAACTTGAAAAAAACCCAAAATATAAACACATATTCATCTTGAAGAATCCTCAGATGCATTACAGAAGTACATTGTGCAGGTCAACTGTGCCACTTCAAATTTTACACAATAGAATAAAGTAAAAAAAGACTATTTCAGTTGGAAGGGAATTACAACAACCATCTAGTCCCTACTGCCTGAAGAATTTAGGGCTGATTAATTTAAACTGCTTCTGAAGTAAGGAATGGCCAATCCTTTAAATAAAAACATTGCAGATAATGGAGAAGAAAGGGCAAGAAAGAATTTTTTCACTGTTAAAACAAGTGCTACCAGATCATTAATGTTAGCAAGAATACAAGATTTTCTTTTATGCCTTGTCTGTAGACTCAGACAGCTGTGTTCAAGCAATCTACTTGTACTGACTGAAGGTATTTTCCTCTTATCCTAGCAGGCCAAACTGACCCCAGCTGGAGATTTTAATCTTTTTCTCAAGGTTGGTAGAAGAAATTACATGTCAGTGGCTTGATTTCAGAGTCTGACATTATACCTTAAATTGCTAATGAGAAGGGTCAGGAGCAAAGGCAATCTGAAAGGTAACCTCAGGGAAATCAGACCTGCAGCATCTTTCATAAAAAACCAGATCCTAATAGTGTAGCTGTGACAGTCCAGGTATAATCAATGAATTGAAGTCACAGATACTCATGTCTTTATTCCATTCTCCTAAGCCTTACAGGGCAAGCAGCCAAAGGGAAGTGACAGACAGCTGGGTTCTAATAGATAAGTCAAACAACTGTTTGCCTGAATCATGGGTTTTAAGGCCTTTGGATTCTGAGCTTTGTATGGAAGCAGCAGTGGCAGGAGCATGTGTTCTCTTATGTCAGTCTTGCTATGACAACAGTATGAGCTTCTCTGACAGGTGAAGCAGGCAACTGGGTTTATTAAACCACCACTAGGATTTGACAGATTTGATCTGTCAACACCCCAAAATACTAAGTCAATATTAACTTTATTTAGTGCACATCAGAAAGCAGCTAGTTTGGTACCCATAATTCCATTATAGAAAAAAAAAAAGAAGGAAGGTTGTTAACATAAAAAATGCATTTTGGATGGGGGAGTGAGTGATATACAATGGTATCTCTGTTCTTGTTATCCAGTTTTCCTCTGCATCTAAGTGGTTTGTAGGTCCAGTGTCAATAGACAGATTTATTTCTTTTCTTCAGTGGTTCATTTGACTTCACACACGGTGATGAAAAAGACAGCATGGATTGAGCAATCATTAAGAAAAAAAGCAATTCATGAAAGGGCAGCATAAAGCTCTGATACTCTCTCGTTGCATGTTCTAGACTACTTATAGGCAGAGTCACTGTGCTTACAGCTTAATGTATTGATCTATTTTAACTAGTCTGGATATTGCTGGGATATTTCTCTTTTTCTCAGGAGCTCTCTATTTGTCTGGAGCTCTCTATTTGTCTGACGATCCAAGCATTTATTGAAACCTGATAAGCTCCTTTCAAAACCCAGTACCCAGAGATAATAAGATACATCAGTGCTAATTTACAACTTCAAAGAGTCCTGTACAAAGCAGAAACATCTGGCAACTGAAAAATACAGAAGAGCTACAGTAATACAAAATATTTAGCTTCAATTGCAAGTTTCTGAAAAAAAGTCCTGATTACATACAAAAAAGTCCTGATTACGTACTTGGAAATTTTCCCTTTAATAGGCTGATTCTCTTGTTGAATGTATTATAAAAAATAGTTTTCTTAGGATATAATTAAATGCATTAAATAGCAGTTTTCTTTTAGTTTATTCTTAGTGTTCTGCACAAAAGATAAGAATCTGAGTTATATGTAATTAGATAATTATTTCACCAGAACATATCGACATCTTGAAACACATTTTGGGTCATTCTAAATTCTAGTGATTTTCTAGGAATTTCTTTTACATACATGCTGTTGTGAGAGTGTGGGACTTATGAAATTCTGTGACTCTGTTAGTACTGTAAACTCCTGTGTATGGATATGGATTAGGCAGCATGGCTCAGCCTCTCTGAGTAGGTGACCTCAAGGGGAAGCAGATTAAGATATAATATTAATACTTGCTTAAGACACCTCAGTTTCTAAAGCATCTCAAATACAGACTTGAGGATGAGGTCCTGTCTAAATTAAACAAACATAGATGTAACTGAATAATAGAATTAATCAAGTCCCAGTCTTTGACTCTTTTGAAGGTGTACAGGATGAGAAGTAGTTAGGTTTGACTTTTAGCTTTTTGGATTTTATTCCCAGCGACTGCTGGGTAACTTTGAAGCCCTGCAAAAAGAAGTGTACCTGAAGGCCAGGAATGCTAAGAAGCACAAACATTTTACCTCCCCTCCCTCCCCTTCACATCCACTCCCTCTTCATCCGTTCTTCACATAACCTGTTTTCCCACTTCTTATCTGTACTTATTTTGTCAGGTCTCTGCAACTTTATTAAGAAGTTTCTCTTTCCAGTCCTGTTCTATTTTGACTGACAAATCTGCATTTTTGAGGATAAAAAGTTAATGAGGAAAGAAAGATGATTTGTGGGTTAAAAGCCATTTTGCTTTTCCTTACATTGAGGGAAAGGTGCTTACTTTATGTTTAGAGAACTACCCACCTCATGCAAGCACCTTCAAAATAAGTCAGTCTTCCAAACAGATTACACCTCTATTCTCAAAGAAGAAAGAATGTTTTCAGCTCTATCATATTGCATTTTGGCAGACCTTACAAGATAAATACAATTTTAATCTAGCTGTGAACCTAGGTCAAGCAGAGATATAAAGCTTAATAAATAAGGAGAAATCTGGAAAAGCAATATCTGATTGTAGTTTCATAAACACCTTCTGTCTGTATCTTACATGCTATACTGGGACTGTTTATTCCTCTGCCTGCACAACTTCTTTCAGGTAATTTGTTGCAGGTTATTCCATTAAACTTATGTGTAACATCTTAATTAGGGTCATAGCATGATAAATATTTTGTGTCAGTAAAAAGGCCATCCTCCCTCAATTACTCAGTCCCCTTCCTGCACTTTCTTCCCCCACCTTGTGCTAATACAAAAGCTGTAATTTGTGCTGTCCATGCAGAAAATCAGAAAAGACAATCAGCTGCATTTATCTGTTTTTCTAACTTAAACTGTTGAACGACTGTCTCAGCCCATAGTATGAAGTCAAATATCCGACTAAGCAATTTAGTTCTATTAGATTTGTATTCTGGAATACAGAGTCTAAATATAAAGCGGAGACAGAATTATGTGGGCTGAGAGGAATACACAAAAATGATCTTTGCAAATACGGGTGTCTGCCAGGAAAGTGTTTCTTGCCTACAGTCATTAGGCAGTGAGAGAGAACTATTTTTAGAAGATTTGCTTGTCATTGCTCTGTATTCTATATAAGCAGCATTGAAGTCTATTCCTTACAAAACAAAAAAATAAAGGCAAGTTTTGCTCTAGAGATGTGGATTTTTCCCTTATTCTTTGAAATGCAGATGGACCTCAAATCATTCCTTTCTTTTCTGTCTTCCATTCCTCTTGAAATTGGACTAGCCTTCTCTCACCTTTCTCACTGAAGCACTCGATGGCATGCAGGGAATGCTTTCTTTCTAACCTTTCCTCAGCAAATCACACAATAGCAAGCTTTGTCTTTGGAGGGTAGGAAAATGGTGTAGGAATGATGATGTAGGAATATAGGTCTAGTTCCCTGCTGTTTCACAGTCAGCTTTAATAAAGCCTTAAATTTGCAATGCATAGATCAGCATCTGTGATGTGACCCTTACAGCTGCTAGAGATTAACTAGTGCCTCTACTCTGGTGCTTATTCCAGCTGTGTCCTGCTGTCATCACTGGGTTCTGCTTCGTGGACAACTCTTGCTCAGTAGTATCTCTGCCTTCCAAATAGTGCAGTAAGAGGATTTCTCACAAAACTCTAAAATGAGCTTCCACAACTGTGCAGCCTCAATCCATGGAACTGCAGCTGCACAGAGGTATTATCAGGCACGTATAGTGTACAAATAAGGTTTAAGACAAGTGATTTGAAATTATTTATTGTTTATCACTTTTATTAGCCAAAAAGGTTTTAATCATGTGGCTTTTCTTTTCATGTTGTCTGCTGACTGCAAAGGCAATATTGAGGGAGGAAAAAAGTAAAATTAATTAAAATCTGGTTCTTTAGGTAAACTGCACTGGCTAATGTCCATGTAGTATAATTGTTCTCATCTGTCTTCATGTATCATTATCCATAGAATGCTGCAAATAGGAAAACTCTGACTGAAAACTTGAGTGGAAGTTTTGTACTTCTTTGTTTGTGACGCCACACATGGCTGTGGATCTGCTGCACATTCACTGGCATCATCTCTGCATTTTAATATAAGAGAGTTCTAAGTGGGCTTGCAAGCTCCTAACAAGCAGTAGTCAGAATTAACTACTATTGGTTTCTTGGATTGCTAAGTACTGTGCTGTGCCCTATCATCACGCTGACTCTGGGCAGCTCTGGAGGGGCACTTGGCACCCTGTGCAGTGCCATTGTTGTAGTGAAGGATCTGAGAGTAAAGAAGTATCTGGACTTGAAGTGAAAACTACTTCTAGCTGGTCAAGCAAGGTGTAAAGTGTCTGGTCAGTTGAATTATGGAACCATAAGTTCATGGGTGTCAGCGACATTCACAAGATGGTAAGCACAGCTAAGTGACTGCACAGTTCTCTCAGCCGTAATGGAATCTGATGTGCTGTCCAATGATCTGGAATCAGGACAGATCACTTAGAATCTCTCTCTGCTGTGCTCCAGTTACTATTAGTATATCTAGAATGAATTTTAACTGGCATGCAACTAGACTTCCAGATTTCTGAAAAGACAGTACTAGTTCTTCCCAAGTTTTTAGCAACACAAGACATGAAGTTTGCAAATTCCAAAATAAGGATTGAGACAGTAAAAGCATTTCCACTAACATAAGGAATATTGACTTATGTATGTATGTCCTCATTTTTCTTCATATGTTAGGTATTCAGCCTTATGCAGCCTGAAGAAAACATTCAGATAAAGTTATTGTAGCAAGATGTATTGACTGATTTTTTAGAAGTAATTGTGCCCAGTAGTCCCTGCTAGTCAATAATATGCTTAGCTGATGCTCTCAATAGCTGTCTCTGAAAGTCGGTTTGTTACTGCTTAATAGCTTTTATTGACATAGACTATGTGAAATTGTATGCGCTTCCAAAATGGATTTTTTTTTGTTGCATTCAAATTTGGTTACATGCCATTGTCATTTTTTTTGAGAAACTGTCATGTCTATCAAGAGAAACTGAACTGAGAACCATGGAATGTGTTTTTCGTCATGTAAACACTGCAACAATAAATAATAGGAATTCACTATGAAACAGTTAATGTAAAGTGCTAAAATGAGAAAGTAACTTGGTTCATTTTAAGCAAAATTACAGTCTCAGTGTGCAGGGACTGGTGAATATTTGATGTAACAAGGAGAAAAAAATATAAGGATACTCCATTTTTAAATGGAAGTGAGTAGTTAGAAAAGTCTTTACAGAACATTTTAACTCAGCTGCTATCAGGTACAGCTCTAGTTATCTTGACCAATCTGTAATGATCATTTTCATGAGCCTTCTCTGGAATGTCTTCCCCATCTCCCAGGCTTTGGCTGCCTCTGTTTGCAAGTAATGCTGTGGAACAGCTGTGTAATGTTGGATCAGGCTCACGATCTGTAAACAGCTAGGTCAGGAGAAAGCTGTGAGAAGCCTCAGATGGGGACTAGGATGCACATTTCCGTCCATGCACACTCCATCCATTGTCTCAGGAGATGCATTTCAGCTCAGCCCTCGCTGTTATGTGGATGCACCTGTGCTGATCCTGTATCACCGAGAGAAAGAGTGAGACTAACTGCGTATTTTTGGACATTGGGCCATTATCTAATTTTGGATCATTGTAAAGGGAGTTTCTAGTGAGACAACAGGACAAAGATCAGCTCACAGAAAGGCAGTTTATTTGTATTTCTAACTGACTTTATTTGTTTAAGCAACCACAGAGCCAGTTTATTTGAGTAAAATTATGTAGTATTAGGGACTAGGGCCATATGAAGTAACAATGAGTACATGACTCATTCATGCAAGGAAATGCAATTTATTCCTGATTACAAAACTATTTAAGGCTGGAAGTGAAAATACCTTCTTATTCCCTTGTACTATGATTATGTGAGATTAAATTGAAAATAAATCAGGTAAGAGAAACAAAATCTATATCTATACTGTTGTATATAGTATGCTAACTATTCATGTAAAATGTAAAAACTCCAGCAACTACACCAGCCAGTATTTTGTTAGCCACAAAATACCTAATAGGTATTGAAATCTATTTTCAATAGCCTTAAAAGATTCTTGGGAGACTTAAAAGGATCGCCTTATCCCATGGCTCCACCTAGGCAATCAAGCTGGTTACTTGGTTAAATCTCATGTAACCTTCTCATAATGGGTGGCTTTTTATGGCAGGAAAGAAGTTTGTGAGTTTTTGAGCTGACTGCCAGGCCAAGATGGTTGATGAACACCAGGTTGTGGGCTATCAGTTGTGTAAACAGTCTGCAGTAGTTCTACTATGTGAGACTCACAGGGTGTCAGTGATCCTAGGGTAAAAAAAATATAGGCTGCAGGAGTAAGAAAGTCAAATTGCACTTGGCACTTGCACTAGGATTGACATGTCATTTCTTGGTCCCACTGTCTTCATCCCTTCTATTTGCTCTGTAGAGATCCTAATGCTCTGAATGCTGACTTTGTGCTATTTTAGCTGGTTCAATGTACAGAACTCTGCCACACTGCAGCATACAGATAGAGAAGTTGATGCTCTTGATCTGTACAGGGCATGGATATTTCCCTGCGCTTGTCTGCTTTGTAAGTGACCACCACATACACTACAGGAGGGACAGCTTGTACCTCAGCTTCTGACCCAAAGACAGCTGGGCAGCTGCTTGTTTCCTGTGTTCATCTTTTTCTGTATAGTAGGTCATAGTAAGTGATCCTGTAAAGGTTTAAAACTGTGTATTTTTGGACATTGGGTCATTATCTAATTTTGGATCATTGTAAAGGGAGTTTCTAGTGAGACATTTTCTATAAACCCCATGTCCTATTCTTTTCCACCATAGAACTTAGTGAAGGATGGAGGGCAGATCTCGCATTGCAGGCTAGTCCCCGCTCTGTGATGGAGACAGGACAGCTTCCCTGCTGCCTCTGGTCATCTCTGATGAGGTGTAACTTTATTTCTTCCCAGCACTGTGCTGGTTTTTTGCCTTTACTGCTTAGTTTCGTGCTGTTCCATTGCTGTGCATCAGAAAACAAAGCAAGCTGTGCAATCATAATGTACACAAAGCTTCTCTGCATTGAGTGTGACAACTCCAGTAACCTTTGTATCCAATATGTGCAGTCTAACAGTACCAGCAGCATCCAAACCTGCTTATCAGCACGCCAAGCCAGCATGGAATGCCCCGAGTGGAACTGATCTGCAGCAGCTAGTTTGTAACTCAAGGGCATAGGACTTCTATTTATCTTCTCTTCAGAGGATGAAAACTCCCACAAGGCTTGCAACTTTCTGCTTTGTTATTCCGTGGTAGATTCTATGCATATTAACCTGCTGAGTATCTACACCTAGGACAAATTTAGCATCCAGAGTAACTGTGACTGATTTCAATGTTGTTGTTTGCTTGGAAACCATACACTTGCCATAAATTGTAAAAGCCACGGGGTTCTAAAACAGTTTGCAAAGATGGCAGTGAGCCAGCTTTAGTGCCAGTCTGATAGGGTTTGATTATGTAAACCAAAGCTTTTCATCATTGTGCTTAACATAATGTGTTTTAAAAAAAAATCATCAATGTCCAACAGTGTCCTAATTTGCAAACACAGAAGTTATTTTTGTTTCTATTAAATTTTTGTTCCTATTAAATTTTTGTTCCTGTTAACACTTGTGTCAGCAGGTACAACAAAACACACTAACAGGAAAAAGACTTTTGAATGCTACTTTATAATAAGATTACAACATTAATTAGCAATGAATGACTTTCACAGGAGATTAATTTACTGTGCTGTAAGGGAGGAAGCGCCTTTGGCACTAGAGGGAGTTGCTGTTTTCTGGCAATAAACCTGTCCTATGCAGCTGAAGTTCAAACATATGGGGACTTTATTGGTTTACAGAGTTTGTATGCAAACTGACAGAACAAAAGACAAGAGAGAGACAAAAGAAACATTAGACCAAATGTTTCTGAACAAGATGTGGTACAAAGTGAAGTTAACAGCCAGTAAATATGTCACCTTTTATTGTGATTCTTAAAGTTAATTAATGAAGTGAATTAATATCCCACTTTGGACTTAATTCGAGTCTCCAGCTTTTATGTTTAAAAAAGACTGGGATGTCCTTCATTAGCAAAATCTAAAATCTAAAGATCTGTAGCTTATGGGTAGCTTCATAGGTTTTAGCAGCTAACTTAGGTTAGCTCAACAGAGATATTTCCAAAAAAGCTCTGAGTTCCAATTTCCTGAGTGATGCCTCAGATGCCCGCCCTTGAGTGCAAGAGAAGCAACAGAAAAAAAAACAACCCACAAGTGTTTAGGAAAATAATGATGGACTAACTATGGTGATGTTAACAATTTCATCACTAGTTTTGATTTTTGTAGAATCATAGAATCATTTAAGTTGGAAAAGGCCTCTAAGATCACCAAGTCCAGCCATTAACTCAGTAGTGCCAAGAGCATCGCTAAACCATGTCCTTAAGCACCTCATCTCTGTGCCTTTTACGTAACTCCAGGGAAGGTGACTCAGCCACTCACCAGGGCAGCCTGCTCTTTAATTTTGGATAGAAAAACTGCATTGTTTTTTATATTTATGTGTACTAATGTGATTTTCAGACTTAAAATAATGTTCTAGAACTTGAAGTATTCATCTCTAAAGCTCATGCAACTTGTTTGTTGTAGATAGGGTTGTGTAGGCATAAATGATGGGCTAATAAAATGCAATCATATTGATTAATAAATGGGGTGAGGAAAGGCTAAGTTTTGGGACTACTGACAGGAAATAAACCCAGTAAATATCAGTAGATAGATAACAATAGATAACACCAAATACCGGTAAATATCAGTAGATGTCTTCAGTAGAAGATAAGGGATAAATCCACTTTCAACCATCCAGTTTGTGAATCAATAGCATGCCACGAAGTAATGTCTCAAAAGAATATAGCTATGATTTTATGTAAAGCAGAGGCTTTAGCACTGTTTGATAGCCTAATTTGTATCCATTTGTTTAAAAAGGAAAATTCTTTTCAATTATTAGCATAAAGCAATATAGTTTGTAACTCATATCCTCTCTATAGTTATCTCTGCAAACTTGTCTCCTCTGCTTTGATATTCTAGTTTATACCTAATACATAAGAATGGATAACAAGATGGTATAGAAAACATTTGTATTGAAAAATAAATTAACACAGGAGACAGTTAAACCTCTTGTTATTTGTATTTATTTTCTTAACTGCCATATAACTTGCTGTTTCTTTCAGAAGAAATGTTATCAGCTTTCTTGGACATATCTTCTCCTCATATTTGCTGCTAGTAGAGATGATGCATTGTCATTTTTTTGTCTGTGCACCTATAAACTCCATGGCATGACTAATTAATCTGCTTTAATAACAGTGAACCTAGTAGTTTATGGCTTAGCTTTCAAGTTTGCAAGAGTATTTGAATGTTTTAAACTGTTTAGTGTGTTGGCCTTGAGGGCAGTAAAATGTGCACAACACACACAAGCTTTGAGCATTCAACATTTATCACCAGTAACACAATTAGAAGTCTTCTGAAGTGTATGAGCTGTCCAAATTATAATGTAATGGAAAGTTGGCTTTCTAGTCATTAATTACCACATTAACTGGGAACTTTCTTGCACCTTTAAACCTTGGAAATGTAATTAGAATATTGGATTAAAGAAAAATATGATTTAGGCTTTGCTCACAGGGAAGAGTGAAGTATATAAGCTTTGCAGGATAGGCTATTGCAGATGTATACAGACAATTTTGAGAATGCATTCAGTGAAGAAAAATCCTTGGCATCAGCCACATTCCCTGAGTGTTCTTCCCTTTTGAGGAAATGGAACATGTTTCTTTTTTAAATATTTGCTGAATTCTTTGGAATCCATGCCTAAGTGGATTTTTTTTTTCTATGGTGCTGAAATGTTTTTGCACTTTTGGTTCTTCTGTTTGCTCTGTGGCTCCAAAATAATGCAGTCAGGTTCTCTTCTCATTCTATGGTAGGTCAAAGGGAACTTCTCTGGAGGCATGAAGTTTGAAGTTCTTGAACTTTTACAGCTCTTTTCAATACTCTGTGAGGACATTTATACTGATCCAGGAAGATGTCTTTATAATAATCTCAATTATTTTGCTTTCTTTTTGCATCTGAGGGTGGCTTCCTTAGTAAGACCGAGGGTATGAATTACTTTAAATCTGAAAGTTGGCGCTTGTCTTTCCTTTGGTGCTGTTATAATTTTTAGAAATATACCTAATTAATGTATTATCTCTGTGGGGAAGGCTAACCACTGTGAAGTCTAGGTCCTATTGCTTAACTTATATGATTAGTGACTTCTTATTAGAAAATCTGCAGTTCTGGCAATACACTCGTTTTAAGCCAGACCCTGGTGCACAAAGCAATACATTTCCCATTTGCTTTCTAGCTGGCAGTCCATTCATCTCCTGGTAGGGCTCCTGTGAGGAATTAATTAGATTTAATGAGGCCCTCATTGTCTCCTTTTTGATGTTATGCACTCTGCTGGTACACCCTTGCAAAATGACAAAATGTGTTAGATGTTTTCCTTCTTCCTACGTGCATTTTGTGACATGTTTTCCTAGATTGTGCTGGCTATCACAGAATGTAAGGCTTCATGTGGTATTTTGCTTGACTTTGATTTTGAGCTTTGTAAGCATATTCCTTAGTACCCTGCAGAGTTGAGCGTCACACCCGAGTCGTCCTTTTTACTGACATTTTGAATTTTCATTCATGTTGGCTGAGTTAGATTGCCATCCATCTGCTAGAAGCCTTGCTCTGGACTGAGTAGATTTTGAGCTAGGTCTAAATAATGTGGTCAGATTTAATTCTAAATCTGCCAGTCTTTTAAGCCCTTTCTGAAGCTTTTTAGTTGTGCCCTGCATTTCAATATTCTTTACCTTCTTGAGAAAACAAATTTGAGTCTCCTGTCTTCATTCAGCCATAGATAATCTAATGTACCTTGTACCACAGATAAAACCACAATTTTACTTCTTATGATTTCTTTGCTGCAGTTTCACTGCCTCCTTTGATCTATATTAACAAGAGATGCCTAAATGTACCATGTATTTCAGCATCAGCCACTGTAAAAAGGTGACTGTCTCCATGTCATTTTTACTTTCAGTGATACCTATTGCTTTTGTGTAAACTGTATAACAGTGTTTAAACTTCCTGCCATTATCTGCTGGATTTCCAGAGAGTAAGAGCTGTGATCAAACCTTTAAAATATGTATTTTGATTTTATTTCTGATGCTATGTGACATTAGGTAGAGTCTGGGAAGCAGGATGCATATCAGAGATCAACTACTTTAAATACTTTGATTCTAGTTGGGTTTGAATTTCTTCATCTTCTACATTATATAGCACAAAATTTTCAGAGGCCCAGCTCCTCCCAAAGGGTGCCACTAACAGTACAGGGAATGCACAGGAAGTTCAGTAACCAGTGAAATAGGAAACTGTATGCTTCCTGATCAGTCCTTCCATGAATGTATTCCTGGATAGCTAAGGGCAGAGAAAAATAGAACTTTATTGTATTTATTTTGAGGGAGAAACATTAATTGCATTGTGTTACAGGTTGTAACTGAAAAACATAGTGCCTTGGTTCTATGTTACAAATATCCATTTGTAACATAGATTCATGTAACATAAATTCATAGATTCATAGATTCAATTAATCCCTTTCCTTTAAACTTACATTGTTTATTTCTATCACCCCAGTCTTGGTTGAACCAAACTGCTCTTGCCAAATAAGAAGTTGGTAACCTTTGACTTGAAATAAAGTGGAGAATTTTCCCAAGAAAGAGGATGATACAAGAGTATTTTTCTACCTTTCCTTCACTTTTATTTTTTTTCTTTTATCAAGACTCAAGCCTGAAGGACACGTACTGCATTTATTCAACTTCATAGAGTTATACTTGTTTTATGTTAGGGACATTTTAGGGAAAAATAAAGTGGAAAGAAATGGTTTCATAAATTTTTTTCCTGTATTTATTAATTAATAAGGCCATAGTACCTCTGAATGCACAAACACTCTTCCTATCCACTGTGAAGTAAATTTACTTGAGCACAAGGAATGTGTTAGAATTGTTATGCATAAAATTTATGTCGATAGGAGTGGTATTTTCCTTCAAAACTACTAAACTGAAGAAAAATAATCTTAAAACCTGTGGCATCAGCTCATCAGTTTACTTTCATGCAAAGAATGTTCTTTTTTCCCTCAAAACCTTTTCTTTCTTGTGTGATGGCTTGGGTTCGCTTGCTTATGTATGTTTCCCTTTGTAATATTTTCCTAAGATTCAAATTACCCTGAAATGCTTGCCTGTGGGTGATGGCCTCTGACTTTTTTCTGATGCACTGCATCACCAAACAACATCAGTTTTCCTTCTGAAACTCTATGAAAGTGAGAAAATGCTGTGGTTATGTCAGGAGACTTGTCTTCTCTTTCTCCCTGGGTTATAAACTTCCTGGCAGTTAACTGCCAGGATTTTGACACGTTTGGTTTGTGTGTAGCCTCTGAAGACTTCATCTAACCTAGCCTTTTTTGGCAAACTCCCCATTACCCTCTTAGGCTGACACTGGAGCAGCTCCATCTCCACTGGGATTTCTAAAGCAGACCAGCTGCTTTTGTTGCTATCAGAAGTGTTGTCTAAACTTGGTTAGAACAGAACTTGCTGGCAAAAATAAGATGATAGCAACTGCCAGAGACCTTGCTGGTGCTGTGAATGTGGTATGGCAGACCTCAGTGTTAGCAAAAATAAATGAATATCTAAACTTCTTTCAAACTGACTGATTCTTGTCCTCGGTTCTGCCCATAAACCCCATTTTTCCTGGTCAGAAATACAATTCTATGCCCTTCTGTATAAAAGCATGATGAATTTTATTTCTGACATGAAGGAATCTGGGAATAGATTAAATTAGTATGGTCTGTGTTTTCCCATAATAAGACCCTATTCTAGTTTATGAAGTACATGCTGTGTATGAGCTTATTTATAGCTTTTAGATTATGATTTTGTTCAAGGAGTTTTCTTGGGGAAAAAAAAGACAGTGCATGGTCTTTTATCTTTTGAAGACCTTTCCTGTTCCATTTGATATTTATACTAAAACATCAGATCCTTTCTACTTGTTTTTCATTAAGTGTTTTGAATTGAAAAATCTATAGAGAACATATTTGGACAGGGAAAGTTTTTATTAAGGCCATTCAAAGCTTTGTTATATTGTTTGTTTAAATTTTCATTTCTGATGACTATTTCAAACATTTGTGAGATGATTTTAGAGACCCAATGCCTGTCTTGCCAGTTACAGGTTGACCTCTCCTTATCAGGATTTCAAGGTCCCCCAGAATTGTTTCCTGTTTTTCCCCAATAGGATAGCATGATTAAATATTTGTCCTTCATTTCACAGAAATGGGATGTCAGAAAAATAAAACAAATGTCTCCAGCCTCCTGTGTAGGTTATAAAGTAGGAAGAAAATTGTCTGTGTGTACAAACCTTTAGATTCTTTCTCTCATTGTCATTTCAGGTTGCTAGCATCTGGAATCTGTTTTATCAACTTTCATAGTTTTAATGCTACCTCATTTTCTGAAAGTATAACCCTATTTTTAGGCTGCAACACAGTATAGTAGGAAGAAGTTTATGATTGATTGAAGCTGGCAGAGCTCAGAGTTTAGAATGTCTGGATTTGTGGAACTGCAGCTAAGGAGTGCCTGTTCCAGGCATCCTCTATGGAAAAGGCCAAGGTCAGGAAAAGTTAAACTGAAAAATGGCTGCTTCCTGAACTTATACTAGGCCTATTCTAAAAAATTAGCATTTGTTTCTACCTTTGAAATCATGGCAAATACTCTTATATCAAGCCATGTATGAATGCACATTCTATTTTGCAGAACAGGCAAAAGTCAAAGATCAAAGCTGACAGCTGAGTTTTAGAAACCAGAGGGACAGAATCATAATTCAGCTCTTTGCATATGTGAGGTTATCTCCACTGGATACTTCTGTCAAGGCTGAGTATGATATGAGAGAGTAAGCATTACAAGCAAATCCACCAGAGAAGAGGGAGAAAAAATATGCCTGTCTTTTTCTGTCCAGCAACCAGAAGAGGATTGGATAAATGATCTTGTCAGGCTTTTATAAACCCCAGTTTATACTGTTCTTCAGAATCAGGGAAGATAACAGTGTGTGCTGTGGGATCCTGTTGAACATAACATTGTCTATCTGTTATATCAGCTTTAAACCTACAGACCACATTTGCATGAGGTGGGCAATGTGCAGCACATCCCTTTTATGTTTTGTTTGGGTTTTTTAAAGCTAATCTTAGTTTTTGTAATATGTAAGAAAATTTTGGTTCATGTGTTTTTCACAACCTATTATGATTTGTCTATTCTCAGCCAAACTTAAAATCACTCAGTGGTGAACCCTGGCAAAAAAAAAAGTCATCCACAGTTTGGGATAATTACATACCTCACATATTCTAGAGTTAATTAAAGTATGATCCCCAAAACTATAAACCCCCAATCTGTAACAAAACCCCAAGCTTTACTGTCTTTTACTCCCTTTTACATGCTCATTGACTGGTTTTTATTGGTAGGAGCTAAAATTTAGAACCAAGTAGTAAAATATATTTCAGTAGTTTATTGAATTTACAAGAGATTTATTTTGATTGTAAAAAGCAGTTAAAATATAGGTGTCATGACTTGCTTTTTTTGTGTATTTACAGTACTCATAAAGAACAAGGAAATCTGTAGTCTGCACAGCTTCCAAAACAATGTCATGAAAAATGGAGTGAACATTATGCATGTTTTAATACGAGGTTCTGCAGCTTCAGGAAGTGCTTCAAACAGACTCTGTCATTTGTCATGTCTATATATTTTAATCCCACATATTGAAGTATGTTCAAGTGTTCTTAATGCAGATTTGTAGGTGAAAAAGGAGGCAGTCATGTTGCATTAGAATCTCGTATTTGTTTTAATTAAGTTTCTGTAGATGAATCTGCTTGCAGAAAGGAGACTGAAATTAGTAATCAAAAGTAGTTTCTGCATAAGTAGTTGGAAGATTTTATTGACTGAACTTTTCATCCTTTTCTCAGTGCCAAAAAATTTTAAATGTTTGTGTTTTGGTTTTGATTTCTAGTGCATAGTTCTTTTTATTTTTTTTTAACTGTCATCCTATTGTGTGGTGGATTCTAACATTACCTGAAGAGTATTTTTAAAGATGATGTGAGTAAAATAGAGCTCTGCTGTAGGTGAGTAACAGGCTTAGAAACCAGTCCAATCTGAATGAGTCTTATTTTTAATTTGTAAGATACTGCTTGCTGATATCAAACAACTACACAAATTTCTGTTGGTGGAGTGTGATACCAGAACCCAAGTGGCATAAAATATCATTATTTTATCAATAAATAAACTCTCTGCAGCATAAATGCTCTATAGCAATACTTTTTGGATGTGCAAATGTTTTTGCAATTTAGGCATAAGATTACAGGTGCATAGATGTCTCATTTAGAAAGCTGAGTGTTATTACACTGATATATGGCCTCGTGCCTTATGAATAATAAATTTGAAATATGGCAGATTCCACTAGAACCACTCAGCTCTCCAAAAAAGTGGGATGAAAGACAGCTTTAGCACTGGTTTGAGATATGAGAGCAACACTGAGTAACCTCAGTTTGGTGTTGGATCTGAATTTGACCTTTAGCGGGCCAGTGTACTTTTCAAATCCCTAAATGTTTAACCACAGAGCTAGAAAAATGGGCAGTAAAAATGCCTGCAGACTGTTAAGGTTTGGTGTATTGACATTTATCTGTAATTCCACATCAAACAAAAAAGGGTTTCTGTTATCCAGCCGGTTATGCTGGATAATCACAGTGTTTTCTTCTGCCCTCAGTATATGAATGAATTTATTTTGAAGAACTGTATTTGTGACTGCCTATAAAAACTGTTCAAAGATTAGCTGGCACAGAATAAAGCTGTTCTCAGTAGCTAAAATACACAATATATAGTGTAAGTAATATTTTTGCTCACTTGTTTTTTTTATGTACTGGCTTCCTATTTGTTTCCTATTGCAGTTCAAAGGGTTGATTCTAGCCACGCAGAAAATACCTTTTGTCATGTTTGTCATACACATCACTTCCTCATGCACATCCAATGACATCCAATGCAAACATATACATAACATGCATAATATAAACTAGTATTTTCTCCAGCTAACCATCCCAAAGTTTGATTCCAGAGGATCAGCCATTTTGATCAACTTTTGTTTCAACTGGTCTAACCTGCAAATTACAGAGCAGTGCACTGTTGCTGAGTAAACAAGCTGTTAGAGTCTAGCTGTGACAGCAGAAGCCTCAGCCCACATGTAATGCCTTGTGGTGGAGTATATTAACCTGCAGGCAAGTGCCTGTCTCCTGGGCTCAGTTGTTCCTGGCAGTAAAGGTAGTTTGGGTGCTCTTTGCCATGTCTCTCTTGGCTGTTTCCCTGTCATCAGCTTTAAGTGAGGTTTAGGCGGGTGGTTGTGCTGGTGGATGAGAAGCTGCTGACAACAGGATGAAGTGTGGCAAAGCAGGAGGTTTGGCATACATTGCAGGCTTACATACACCACAGAGGGAGGATAAGGTGGATACTGGCTCAGCAAAGCTAATGCTAAAGTTGGCAGACTGCAGAGTTAGTAGTTAGAGTCTGTGTTCTTGAAATCCTCAGGTCAGAAGCCTGCTACTAATGGATGATGTGCTGGTTAATTCTAAGTAAAACAATTACATAAGAGAGAATATTACAATTCTTGTACCGTGTTATTGAAAAGGCCAGATTACAGAGTCACTGCTTCTTTTAAAGCTTCAAGCCCAGGAACCTATGACACTGAGTCTAAGAAAGGACTGGAGGACATGCTGCTGCACTCTGTTCTACCTTCTGCATTCACTCTCTTCCAGTTGCTGTGGACAATTGGGAAGCCTTAGTGACAGCAGGCTTGATGCAGGCGATGGCATGAGATGAACTTTAGGGACAATGTCCCAGTCATTCTGATGCTGACACCTATGGACAGTGGGGAAAGAAGTGCACAGTGGTGTGTTTTTCCCATAAGTATTGCCTACAGTTTAGTGACAGATGGACTTAGTTTCCAAAGGTCATGTGAAATGAAGCAGTGTCTCGGAAGGACTCTGTAGGGCAAGAAGAAAGAGATGGTAAAGCTGAGCAAGCCTTGGGGCATTTCCATGGAATATGGTCAATACCTGAAAGTAGGCTGGGCAGAAATATTTTCTGTAGACTATACAGCTTAATTCCTCCATACGATTATGATAGTGAGAAGTTGTGTGGAAATCTGGTGGTGGAAGGAGATGAAACTGGAAAGTAATTTGAGAAAACTGATTACTAGGAGAGTGTTAAAAAGGTAGAGAAACCCAAACTGACATGTCCAGGAAACATAAGTTAGCAAATGGATTATAAGCTGACCTTGTTCTAGAAGCTAAAACTGTGTAGTTTAGCAAAGGACAGAGAAAGGTCTCTGTTTCCTGATAAGAGCAAAGAGTACTGAATTTGCTGTCTTACCAGATGTTTTGCTTTCTAAAAGGTGGGATAAATAATGAGTTATTTTGATTCATTTAGATTCTTAATAAAAGAAGCAAAATTTTGGTTTGGTGGGAGAGTGAAAGTAACATTCTAAAGGAGGACTGTAACATACCAGCTGTGTTACCTTGGAAACAGTGTGAACCTTCATCATGCAGGTTGCATTAATAAACAGGTAATTGAGAATACTTGTAACAAAGCATACATCATGTGGTATTGCATCAGATTAAGTCAGTGTGTATTACCCTGAACTCTAGCTCTACTGGGACAAACCATTAACTAGTAAAATAAATACAGTTTCGGTCATTTTAAAGAACATTAATAACTTAAACAAATGATGTTAGGAGCTCAGTCTTATCAAGATTGCTATGAAAGGTTGTCTAGCTCTGCTAGGCTGCAATATGTACAAACTAGGAAGGGAAAGGGGATGAGAAGAATGACACATTCTTTTGCTTCAATACGATATAAAATTTGCAAACTGTGTTAATGTTTCACTCAAAACCACCATTGGTTGACCAAGAAGAAGGAGTCCTTAGTATATGAAAAGCTATACCACATGTTAAACCAAAGGTCTTTCTAGTCCAGCACTTTATTCCTCCTACAAGCAGGTGTTTAGAGAAGGACTAAGAATGGGGCAGGGATTAATTAATTAATCAATGAAGTAAAAACAGTCTTTGAGGAGTCAGAAGTTTAATGTCTTTCTGAACTTCAAGGACACCCAAAATACTTTGGTCAATCTCATTTAAACATTCTTCAAGAACAATTGCTTTTAAGATCCTTCTAGATATTAAGCATCCAAAACCATCTCTATAAGAATGAATTTTATGAGTAAACCATGTGAGAAAGTAGTTTCTTATGCTTGTTTTAAACTAGTTGCCCCATAGTTCTTGTTTCATGAGAAACAGTGAAAAATAACTCCTATTAACCTCAATATCACTTTATACATTGGTTGTTTCTTTTTCAACTGAAAACCCTGCTTAGTGAGCTCTCTTAATATAAAAGCTGGGATTTACACTTTTCTCATTCTACTCTGTTATTTTTGAAGGAATATTATAAATGCAGGGTTGTACAGATACTGGCTGTACTATGGATTTATATAGCAGCAAGCTGTTATTTCTGTTTTTTCTAATGAGCTTATCACAGCTGTTTGTTTGATTACCCTTGAACACTGACTGAGATGGAGTTTTCAGAGGACTATTTAAAATGTCTCCAAGATCTTTCGCCTGAGAGGCTACAGCTAATTTATAGATCATCCTGCCTGCATAGTAAAAGCTATTTTCTCCCCACATGCTTTACTTTGCCTTTTAGCAAGATTAAATTTCAGGTGCCATTTTATCAGTGATTTAGTCACTACAGTGATATTTTTTTGCATTTGAATCTAGTTTTAACTATAAGCAAATGAAGCGATTCTGATTTAAGAAGATATTGAACAACACAGAACCCAACTTATAGTGGTTTCCCTCTATTTGAGAATTGTCCATTTATTTCTGTGTTTCATTTCCCATCTACTAACTAGTTTATAACCTACAAGAGGACGTCTTATGTTACCACATCACAGCAATCCTTCTAACAGCAGTGAAGCATGCTTTATGATTTGGCAAAACTCTCTGGGGGCATAATACACTTACAGCCTGTTACCACTTTTATTTCAGAAACTTCCTGATAAGTTACTTGAGTTTTATTGTACAGAAATGTATGAAGAGGCTTCTCTATTCTCATGTAAGGTCACTTCTTTTCCTGATGAATTCCTGAAGAATTATCTTCCAATGAATTCTGTGGAAGGCAGAAAGTATTACATTAATTGCCTATAATGTAGAACATATAATGTGTTGAAGTGGCTGATGTGGTGACACAGTTCATTAAAACATATTGTTCTACAATTTTGACCTGTCAAAACATTATAAAGATGAATGAAGGGGTCTCATCTCCACCAAGCAGGATCTGAGCTTCCCAAAGGAGCATTCTTTGTTCACTCAAATGTTTCCTGAAAACTGTGGTCATCAAAAGTAGAGTTGAGCCTAAGAATGAGGACTTTTGGGTTGTGGTAATGGAGTTTCTTTCAATAAGAAACAATGATTTGGGAATTTTGCATGAACATCTTAAGTAACTGATGTGGAAAAATAGTTACTCTAAAATATTTTATTTTTTAAAATAATTAAGTCCTTAATCTTTGTCTGTACAGCAAGAGTTGAGTGTTATATGTCCCACTCATGAAATACTAAAATTCAAGTTTCCAGACTGCAGTGCCTTAGTATTTAACTATAACACGAGAAGTTTAACCACCCAAAATTCAGGATCAGGTTGCCCAACATTTCAGTTACCCAACCACAACACATATGGTAGGATTTTCTAGAGAGAAAACTGGGAGAATCTAAGTTAGGATCCCTCCTCTCTATGCTGATTTATATGGGGAATGTACATAGCTAGCTATGTGTGGATTTGGATAGTTTGACTATCTTCTGAGGTGCAGAACAGAAGGCACACGTGATACTCTACACTCAAAACTAGTACAAAGGATTGTTAAAACTTTCCACAGGGTTAAAGACCAAAAGCTAAGGCTCAGTTTATACTTTTCAAAGACTCTCGAGTCTCCTCCTCATTTCAGGTCTACAATTATAAAATGACAGGAAGAATAGTTACATCACTGGTGTGCTGGGAAGATCCACATTGTAACATAACTGAGGCACTTGTCTAATACAGTAAAGACAGCCATAGAAGTGAATAATGGATGTGGGCTGACTGTACAGGATCTGCTTAGCTTGTTATGGTCATCTTGAGGTTACATCCTCTCCTTTCAGGAGGTGTGGACTTACAGTATTTTTTTTGTAAAGTCTGGATGAATGACATGACTGATGTGGTATGTTGATACACACTACCTGCTGTGGGTTGAGCAAGAATATTATGTTCCTGAGTGCTGGGCGCACCACCCAGCTCACGAGTGCGGGCACAACTGCGCTGCTGGTGTAGTGTACCACGGACAGTCACCTCCTCGGTGGGGATGGGGCACACGCTTTGTGGCTGGGGCAGCGCGCTGTCCGCCGCTGTCCCAGCGCCCATCCCGCCGCTGCTCGGGTGAGTGCCTGTCATGTGGCGGGCACGTCACGGGGGG